>SCHK01444857.1:0-13538 GCA_004124795.1 Poropuntius huangchuchieni
ATATATATATATATATATATATATATATATATAATGATAATGCATACAGTATGCAATTTAATTGTGTATAGTAAATATAACAAAATTAATGAGGTTTATGAAAATAAAATAATTTAAATTTGAAAACAATTTGTCATTTGTATAAGAAAATATTTTTAGAATATTATTATTATTGTTATTATTATTATTATTCATTTAATTTTTTTGCTTTAGTTTAAATAATTAAAAAAATTAAAATTAAAAATAGTTTTTGCTTGATAATTTGTGTAAAAATGTTTCTCAAAAGTCTGCTTCTGAATTAAATGTACAGTATTGTATTTTACAGATATGTAGATATACTGTTTTAAATAAAGTAATCAGTCAAATAATAATTATCCTTTCTATTATTGTTTTGTTGCTATTGTTTTAACCAAAAACCAAGAGCAAAACTTTTTTATATAAAGTTTTGACTGCATTTTATGTATTTACAGTCACTTCATATTCATACAATGTGAGAAAATATGATTGTCTGAGACTTTATCTTTATTAAGATATATTTTTATAAGGATTTTGGCTGTATTCGACTGTGCTTGAAGTGCAATGTACTGTTCTACTGCACAAGAACAGCCAAGTCCTCCATCAAAAGGCAGGAGATTTTACTCCTACTGCTGCAATATGAGCATTGCGATTTCTCCTATTCCCTTTTTCCTCAGTGCTTCATCTCCTCCCTCTTATACTGTCTGTCTGTACATTACACCAATCTTCTATAAAGAGGCTTGCTAGCCTCACACATGTGTGCTCGTCTGAGAAGCATTGTGTTAGTGACAGGCCTTTTGTGACACTATTGGATAGTGATTACAGGACATACCCTCCTCTTCCTCCTCCTCGTCCTCTTTACGAGGCTTTGTGGGATTCAGGCACTTCACTCAACAGCTCCACTGCTTGTTTTATTCAGAGTACTTGAGGCCAAACACCTTATTTATCCAAAAGAGAATGAGCAGACTTGACATTAATCCTGTTTGCATTGTTACGTTATGTAATCTAGTGCATTCACACATCCAGGCTGATTGGCTGCATTGTTAATGCACTTTAATACTGCTGGATACCCTAATGTTATTGATCACTGGCCATAGCTTTTAAAAATGTCACATATGGTTAGTATTACCATATGTTACCTTGAAGAAATGTTGTTGTTTTTAGCTGTCACATCTCATCTATAGGGGCCTTGTTTCATGATTCATGTTTTGCTTTGTACTAAGGCAGTCAAATACAATTATTTTTGTTGTACAAATGTATGTTTACTTCATGTTCTATATACCCATGTATATGTGCTTTTTTCCAGCCGCCCAGTTACATCACCACCATCGTGGTTCAGATTCAGTGCACCAATGAGCTGGTGGGAACAGTTATTCTGCACGAAGTACGGATAGTGGTGAGGGACAGAAATGACAACACGCCTCGTTTCCAGCAGCCTCGTTACTATGTATCAGTTAATGAGGTGAGGCCTGATCACTTATGCACTGCCTCATTTACTTAGTGTCTCTGTCTCTGTCAATTCAGTTTCAATTGAATGTGCATGGTATGCAAATTTTGTGAGGTGAGTACTGTGTCTGACAATGCAACGTGACCAATGAACCAGTAAGTAATTACAAAAAGTATTTTATTTTATTTTATTTGTTATTATTTTTGGAAGGAAATGAGTGCTTTTATTCAGCAATGATGCATTATTATACTTATTAATTTATTTAAATGTATGCATTATTATGTTTAATTATGTTTTATGTTTATTTAGTAAGTGTTTCAGTAAGACAAACGAACAAATTTTCTAAGTTGATACTTTTACTTAGGAAGGAAACATTAAATTGATCAAAAGTGAGAGTAGACATTTATAATATTACAAAAGATGTATATTTCAGATAAATGATTTTCTTTTTAGCTTTTTATTCATCAAAGAATTCTGAAAAAAGTCAGTTTCCACAAAAATATTAATTGTTTTCAACACTGATAATTAAAATGTTTATTAAGAAATGTTTCTTGAGCACCAAATCAGCATATTAGAATGATTTCTGAAGGATTCTGTCATAAACTAAATTTCACTGGTTATTAGAAACTGACACAAAACCCTTCGATATGTCCCACTGACTCTTTCGATAAGAAATACTTTAAGAAAACTGTGCTCATGAATGAATATAGAGCAGAGAGTGAAGCCAACACATATGCAGTCATTGTATAGTCTGTTGGTGTGCTCCATCAGTTATTCAGATCTAAAACCATCCCCTTTTGGCATTGGCTCAAAATTATTCTTAAAATTATGCACGCACACACACGCTTGACCCTCTTCTCCACAAGTGCAGATATGAGGACTATTTTTAAACTTAATGGCTTTCATTTATTTGGAATACGTTTGAATATCTTGCTTGAGCGTGTACGTGTTGGGTATGTAAAAGCTTGGGTTCTTTATGCTTGTCAATCTCTTTTCTCTCCTTGAAGTCAAATATGCTGTCATTCTTTTCTTCCTGCCTTTCTACTCCTGTACATGCAAAACGAGAAAGAGAGAGAGAAATACAGTGCAGTGATGAAGTCAAGGGAGTGCGGGGCAGGAAGGGGAAAGTATCAGGTGATATTTGCATTTGGGGGTGGATGTGATCACGTGAGTTGCTTTTGATCCAAAAGTCTGTGACTTGGTTCATGGGTTTTCTGGGTGATTTGGAGCCCCAGAGGCAGACTGGTCTTGGATGTGTGGGAGAGAGAGGTTTCATGTGTGAATTTCAGTCCTCAAGAGATACTGACATCGACCTCAGAATTCCAAGCAAGATGAGATTAGCACTAGATTGTCAGGTTGTTTTCCAAAAATCCTTTTGGCTTCATGCCTGATGCGGGAAAGAGTCTGAAACTATGCCTTCAATTATGCAATGTACCATCCTTTAACATGGGCTTGTTGTGTTTTTGTTGTTCTTCAGCACAGAGAAAATTGCAAGGGACATCGTACAATTGTGGTCACAACAGAAATACTTTCAAATTGCTATTTATTTTTTTTATTTATTTATTTATTTTTTGGTTTAAAACTGTTGCAGTATGACATTTTTGTCTGTATTTTCACTTAAAATTTTAAAAGTCTCTATAAGCATTTAAATAAAAGTATTAAAAATAGCTAAATATTTGTTGTAAAATACATTTGACAAATCGAAATAATATAAAAATATGAAAAAGTATTATACAAAAAATAACTAAAGTATTATTTATAATTTACACACATTTGTTATTTATTTGAATGTCTTGTATGAAATATATGTATAGTTTAAACATAATTTATAATTTACATAAACACATTTGTTATTTGTTTTTATATGAAGAACATTCTTACGTTTGTCAGCTGTAATGCCATTTTCATTTATTCGTTTGGCAGACTTTCTTATCCAAAGTAAATTGCAAATGAGAATAATACAAACAGAAGTGATTAATCCAGCATTGTTAATCAAAAAAATAATACAGTCATTACCATTAATCATGTTTAATTCAGTATGTATGTTTATTTGATTCAGAATTTTAAAAAAAGATTAATGCTGGCATTTTTTTGTCTTTGTAATGTCTTCCACCACAACTGATTTATTCATAAATGTACTGTCACTGATGTTATTGGTTTTTATTGTCTTTAATTATGAAACACCACTTCACTGAACACGTCAGCCATCATTAATATAACACGGTATGTTTAATGTATTATTATTGAGTTTACTTTTCAGAAAAAAATAGCAGACGGAAATGCCACCGCAGTTATAGAATGACCCTAACCTGTTATTTTAACATCAGTAGTGTGTGTATTTTTGTGCAGGTTTTTCTCTCTCTTTCTCTCCTTCCGTTTTGACTTTGGCTTTTTGTTGTCTTCTCTTTGTTTTTCTCTGTCCTTTTCTTTGTATTTTCTTTCTTCCTCTTCTGTCCCTGTCTAGTTTGTTTTCTAAGGGGATTCAGAAGGAACACACATACATACACACTATCTGGGTCAGATGGGTCACATCTGAGGCCTGTCAGAGTTGCTGTGTTGTTACACAAGCATATAGCCAGTGTCTGATGTTTGTTTCATGTGTTTTTTAATGATATCTCCCCAGCTCACTCCTGTCGGCACCACCATCTTCACCGGCTTCTCAGGAAACAATGGAGCCACGGACATCGATGACGGACCAAACGGACAGATCGAATACGCCATTCAGTACAACCCAAATGACCCGGTACTTCATCCGATCAAACAGACCTTCTGCAGTTACACTCAAGTTCTTCATTGTAATTAATGATTAATTTAAAGCAGTGACTTTATGAGTGAACTTTCAAACTGCAATGTTTTATTTAAAATAGTGCAATCTTTCTCTGTCTCTCTGTCTCAGATGTCGAACAGGACCGTGCGTGTTTCTGGGACGCTGTCTGGTAATATTGTTTTGGCAGAGCGGCTGAACTATGAGGAGAGAACTCGCTATCTAATAATAGTCCAGGCCAATGTAAGATTATTAACACATAAAATATCCTTCACTATCATACAGTGTTGTTCCTTTACACCTAATACGTTTAAGAGGAGTGTTTCAGGGTAAATACAACAACAGCTATATTGACATGTTGTTAATTTCCACAGATAATAACTTTAAAAATTGTGATTGCAATAATGCACTTACAGTACAAGTGATTGATGCTGTCTTTTGGGCAAGGCCTAATGCTGAGATAAATGTTACGGTTTTGAAAGTGCTGCCACAAAGCTTAAACATTATGAATATTCATTATGAGACTAGTGTGAAAAAAAAAGTCATACCATGCAATGCCTTGTAAATTTTGTGAATATATATATATATATATATATATATATATATATATATATATATATTAGTGCTGTCAAACGATTAATCGCATCCAAAATAAAAGTTTTCGTTTACATAATGTGTGTTTGTAATGTGTATGTTTATAATGTATATAAATACACACACATGCATGTATATATTTGGAAAATATTTACATGTATATATTTATATTATATATATATATTTAATATATAAACATAACTTATTTTTCTTAAATATATACATGCATGTGTGTGTATTTATATATATATAATAGATATACATAGTACACACTCATTATGTAAACAATAACTTATATTTATATTAGGGCTGTCAGTTTAGCTTGTTAATTAGTTATGAAAAAATAAAGCTATTAAAATATGTTAACGCAATTAACTCACTTACCCCAGACCTGTACATCATATTGCATTTCATAAAGTTGTCTGTTGACAAAATATGATGCAGAGCAACAACTCCATAAACGCAGTTATGCCCTAAAATTCAAGATATTGGGGCAAAAAATAGTCCTGTATGAGTTTTTGTCTCATATTTATATTATATTATAAGCAATATCACACCAGCAGTGAGAGCAATATCACACAAGTGCTGTTTTTGTCACGAAGAACAAGTGCAAATGTGACTTTATACAACAGTTCAGTAAATACAAAGTAACTAAATACGAAGTACAACTAAAATATTACCTAAAGCCATAGCGGAATTGTTGTTCGTCTCCGAGCAACACAGCGGTGTTCAGGTTCTGAATGAATTTGCATTTTGAACGAATCATGTGAATCAATAATTCAGAGACCCATTCAGAGAGAGAGATGTTTACTTCATTCCTGAGTGAATCAGCCGAATCGACTCATAAAGACATTTACCACTACCTGCTGGTAGTTTTAGTTTCTTCTTTAGAGTATAATTTCTTTTATTAAAAAAAACATAAATAAATAAAAAACGTTAAAGGGACCTGAATTACTTAATGTAACACAATTGTTTAAGCTTTAAATTATCTTTTAGAGGCATTTTCACAGCCCAAATTTAGTTTGCGATTAATTCGATTTATTAATCGCAGCACCCTGAAATGAATTAGATCAAAATTTTTTATTGACTGACAGCCCTAATATATATATGTCTGTTTTTAAAAAATTTTATACCAGTTTTAAAATAGTTGTTTGAATGATTTTGTTTAAGAGCACTGGTGACTTAAGTGTGTTTGTGAGCGTGCTTTTGAGAGTTTAGAGTTTGTGTTTGAGAGTGCTTGAGCTTACATTGGAGTGTTTTTAAAGTTTGTGTTTGTGAGGTTACCAGTTTGAATTTATACCTGTGAGTTCATGTGTAAGAGTTGTTGAGTTTATGTGTGAGTTTGCCTTTGAGAGTTTTTGAGTTTGCATTCGAGGGATTATGAGTTTGAATTGTACTTCTAAGGTTACATTTGAACGTTTTTGACTTTGTGTATGTATGCTTATTGGTTTGAATTTGTTCTTGCAAGTTTATGTTTCAGAGTTTTTGAATTTGCATATGCGAGATTATGGGTTTGAATTTGAACTTGGGAGCTTTCATTTGAGAGGTTTTGAATTTGCATTTGTACTCGCGATTTTTTGAGTTTAAGTTTGAAGGTTTAGGAGTTTGAATTTGTGCTTGGAAGTTTAAGTTTTAGAGTTTTTGAATTTGAATTGGGGAGTTTATTGGTTTGAATTTGTAAGTTTATGTTCATGAGATTTTGAGTTTTTAAGTAATAAGTTTGAATTTGCACTTGCGAGTTTACGTTTGAGATATTTTATATTCACCTTTGTTAGTTTGTGTTTATGAGTTTTTAGTTCATGATTATGATTTTGCATTTGTACGTTTTTGAGTTTGAAGGTTTATGAGTTTGAATTTGTACTTGCGAGTTTGTTTGAGAGATTCTGAATATGCATTGGTGAGTTTGTTTCGAATTTGTAAGTTTATGCAGTTGGAATATCTACTTCTGACTTTTTCTTTTTTTTAGATTTATGTTTATGAACTTATCCTTTCAAGTTTATATCTGAGAGTTCCTGAATTTGCATTTGTGAGATTATGGGTTTGAATTTGTATTTAAAGTATATGTTTAAAAGTTTTTGGGATTGCGTTTGTGAGTTTTTAAGTTAGAAATTGTACTTGTGAGATTACATGCATGATTTTTTTGCATTTGAGAGTTTTTAACTTTGATTTTGAGGGTGAATGAGTTTGAATTTGTATTTATGATTAGTGTGCATAACACTTACAAGTTTGACAAGTTCGCCTGCTTTGAAACAACACCTGGAGCCATTGTTATAAATGCAGCTTAAAAGCTATGACTTAGTACAACTTCCATTGTTTTACTAAAAACAATGTTTTTGTTATTGTTCGTATGTTGTTTATCATCCGTATCTTGTTTATAGTGCGCATCATTGCTTTAAGTTCAAACCAACCCTAACAACGTGCACATACTTGTGCCAGTAATTGACGGCTTATTTATCTGATCCCTGTAAGGAGTGAGCCATGAGCTGTAAGTCACTTGGGATAAAGATGTCTGCTAAATGACTGCTTACTCTGTAACCTTTACTGTAGATTGCAAAAAATAACCTTGACTTTTTGGTCAAGCGGTCTGGGCCTGTTAGGTTGCCAGTTTGCACAATGCACTTTTTAAAATTCCAGGCACCTCCCTCTATCTGTCACTGAATAACCGGCGTCCTGATTCACTTCCAAATGCATCCCTCCACCCTCACATGAGCTGCATACACAACTAGCTCTAAACCCGTCTAGAACAGCATCCCTATGAGGGTGTCCAGACCCTGGAGGCCGTGAGCATGTTTTCATAGAGCCAAATGGCTCAAATAAATGCTTTACATCAAGGCTGCAACAGCTCTCCTTGAAGAAAATGGAATCATTTCAGGATGTGGAAAATGAGGGGATGGATTTGTTACTCTGTTTTTTTTCTTTTTCTCTCTGAAATCTTTTCGAAGGAAAAATACAGAACAGCAGAGTTGGCTTTGATATGAATAATGCACGCTTTATTTAGATCCTCGTTGGAATTTGTTAAGTCAGCAATTACAGTTTGAAGAATTACATTTAATTACACGTCATTTTTTCTTTACCTGTTGGTCTGGATTCATTGCTATTAAATTTCATCTTGAACATCTGATAGTATTTAAGAGTTTCACAGTTCACTGTATACTATGCAAAAATTTATTTAAAAAAAGGGGGAAAAAACACCTTTTGTATGTTATAGCAAAATGTTAATAAAAATCAAGACTTCAGAAAGATTATTGTTGTCTCTCTATATGCAGATCTGTGAATGTTTTATCTAAGGGTCTGTATCTATGGTAACATGCCAGATTTTTTTTTCAGGACCGGGCTCCGTATCCAGGAACTCGTCGCACAGCAACCACTACTCTAACTCTGGATGTCTCGGACGGAGATGATCTGGGTCCCATGTTCCTCCCGTGTGTTCTGGTCAACAACACACAGGACTGTAACCCCATCACATACCGTGTGGCTATTCCTGAGCTCACTGACCCGGTAAGAACTTACATAGAACTTCCTTAAAGATCTTTAAATGTTGATTATTCCCTTAATACATTCATTTTCCAACTGGATCTCCTACTGGAAAAACAGGTTCAAACCAGGTAGCTGTAAGTGGATCTAGGACCATGTAAATATCATGGTTTCTAACTGGTCCCAGTTGGATATTTAGAAACTATAAACCATATAAAACCAGCTGCCATCTTAAGATTTTACCTGTATTTTCAAGTGAGGATGTTGTCAGAGCCACAAGCTACAGTCATCATGCTGTATGCAGCATCTGGTATAGCTAGGTACAAAGGCAGGAAGATGTCTTAACTTGACAGAAACACTTCACCTGTGACCTAATGAGCAGGATGGGGTAACCTGAGGCTATGCAGTGGGCAGCCCTGGATAGATGCTTTCTTAGAGAAAGACTTGAGTGCTTGAGAACAAGGTTTGTGCATGAGATTGTGCCTTGAACTATAAAGAAAGAAATAATCTGTGCACTGTATGTGTATTAATAATTCAGCCTCACACAGCAAGCCTGCTCACTGATTTTTTGCTATTGTTTAAAAGTTTGGGGTCGCTAAGATTTTTTAAATGTTTTTATACCCATCAAGGGTTTATTAGTTTGATTTTAAAAAAAACAAAAAAAAAAACAGTTACATTGGAAAATAGTATTTATAGAAATAGTTTTATAGAAATCTTTCTTATATGCTGATTTGGTGCTCATTTTTTTCTTAGTATTGTCAGTGTTAAAAACAGTTGTGTTGCTTCATATTTTTGTGGAAACTGTGATACATTTTTTACTTTGATGAATAGCAAGTTCATAAGGACAGAATTTATTTTAATATTTTTAACTTTACTGTCACTTTTGATCCATTTAATGTATCTTAGATGAATAAACTTAAGCATTCTAACCTCAGACCTGTGAATGGTTTGAAATAAAATTGTAAATGGTGTATGAATGGTATTTTAATAAAAGCTATTAAAAAATTATACAGTTCAGCGGTTACATGAGAATGTTTGACTGCATAATGCCACAAGTGAAAGTGTTTTTTTTTTTTTTGTTTTTTTTATTGAGACTCCAGAGGTGAACTTTTGGTTATCTTTGTAATTGTCACGTCTTGTTCATGGATACATTCAAAGGACATCTTCACTGGATGTTGTATAGGCAAGCTCAAGAAAAGTGTAAAGCTCAGTATTTGTGTCATTGTGTTGTTGGTGTTTTGTTGACCCTTCACCGGTTAAATGTCAGTCCTTTCATATTTCCCATCACATACGTTGCTCTACTGACCTGTGCTTGGCTAAAGATGAGACTCATACAACAGGGGCAGCAAGGGTGAGAAACGAGGGATTTAGATGAGAAAAAGAGGTGGCTGATGAAAGTTAGCTGGTACAGATTGAATGAGATCAGGGACAGGGAGTAGAGACAAAGCGGGATGAGACCCTCAGTAAAACCACAGGGTTCATCACCCATCAAAGCCAAGAAGTGAAGCTTTGATGAAATCAGACCCCAGTTGAGGTGAGCTGCGGTGGGCAGACCTCTAAGGAGATGGATCTTTATGGAACCAAACCACATGGAGAAAAAAGGAGAGAGTCCAGCACATACAGCCACGGCTGATCTTTGCTCAGGGGGGACTGCCGTAATTTATGCTAAAAATGTTTTCCACTGCAGACGCTGCACTCCCAACGGCTGCCAATTTCTGCACTGAATAAATGTGCTGCAGATTTGCTTCATTTCGAGCTGTTTTACTTTATTTTTGCATTCTGCTTGCTGCAAATCATGCGTTTTCACAAAGACAATCTCTTTTCGCTTTTCTGCTGTTCTCTGATTATCTCACAAATTATAAAGGATTATTGTGTGAGGAAATCCATTTCAGAAATTTTATTTAGATTGGGTGATCCCCACCCCACACCCACATTTTACATTCATTCTGTTGATCTGCTCTGACAATGGCTGGGTTTGGAGTAGCATACTACTATTTCTGCAGTAGGTCTATACTATAGTATGAATCATCTATATGCACATTTTCTGTAAAAATACATACTGCAAATACTGAAAAAAAATATGAAAATAAATCTATTATTATTATTATTTAATATGTCAAAAGTTAAGTTAAATTGGATTTTTAAAAAGCAAGTAAAAAGTCTTAAATTTCTCATCAAGGCTGCATTTATTTGATCAAAAAATAACAGTAAAAACTAAAATATTGTGAAATATTATTACAATTTAAAATAACTGTTTTGTATTTTAATATATATTAAAATGTAATTTATTCCTGTCATGCAATGCTTTATTTTCAGCATCATTACTCCAGTCTTCACGATCCTTCAGGGAATTATTTTCTGAAGGAAGTATATTATTTTAATATACACTGTAAAAAATAAAAGTTGACTTAACTTAAAAAAATTGGGGAAACCCGGTGCCTTAAAATTATTAAGTAAATAATAATTTAAAAAAATAAGTCAAATGAATGGAAAAGTTCACTTAACGTATTCTTTTTATTATTATCTACTTAAGAATTTTAAGGCAACGGGTTTCCTCAATTTTTTTAAGTTAAGTCAACTTTTCACTTTTTACTATAATAATGATTTGCTGCTCAAGAAACATTTTTTATTTTTATCAATGTTGAAAACAGTTACTTAATGTTTATGTGGAAACCGTAAGACTTTTTCAGGAGTTTTTTTTAATGAATGGAAAGCAGCAAATAGCAACATTTATTTGAAATAGAAATATTTTGCAACATTATAAATGTTACTAAAATTACTGTCACTTCTGACCAATTAAGTGTGTCCTAACTGAATAAAAGTATTAACTACTACTACTATTATTATTATATTATATTATATTATATTATAGTAAGATTATTATTATTATTATTATTATAATCTTACTGACCACAAACTTTAACTGTGGTGTATCTTTATTTGTTTGTTTGTTTGAGATGATAACTATGATAATATGATAATATCATTAACTTAATTAAACATAATGATAATGGGGTCATGTGACAGCAATATAGCATGCTACTATTTGAAATAGCTGACTAAGTTCAGAGTGGGTGCATTATGAAACTATTTTAAAAGTTTTATGCTACATTGTAGTGACATTACCTTGCATGTTTAATTGAATTGTGGCTTTCAGCTATATTCTTACACAGTACATACTAAAAATTCACATGCTACACATGGTACTGCAGGGATTTTAAGAGTAGTATTTTAATAAATTATTGTAAACACTTCCTATGTCGATGCATAATGTGTTCTGTTTCAGATACTATTTTTAAAACAATACTGGCCAATAGTCAGTGTGTACTGCGCAGTATGCAGTAAGCATTATGCTAGTGTTCCATTCCCAACATAGATTCTCTCTAATTTCCTTTGGCAGGAATAGTGATAATTAATGAGGTCACATATTTCACAATTAGAGCTGGGATATGGTTCGAGAGTCTTTTTCCTGTCTCTAGGCACAGATTAATCGGCCTAATGCCTGCTGGAGGGGGGGATTATGGGTAGTTTTAAACGTCTCAGGTGGGCAAGAATTCTGATTTACTGTGCTCACGTATTTAACATGGAGCGTCTCTATTTACGCTGCCATTTTAATGAAGCCCCCATCCCAAAGGAGATGCTTCTTATTATCATATCCGTTAGAGGCCGTATTTGTCTGCACGAAATGCACACTCATCTGTAGAGCACAGATTAATACAATCAAGTGTCCCAAGAGCTTTGCTTTTAGCCCAGAGGAAAACATCCCCCAGTGGATGCTCTTTCATAGCTTGAGACTTAATGGAGATCTCAAAGCGTTCTGTTTATGTATTAGCTTTGTTTCCGATGTTTCTTTTGAAATTTGGAGAAGAAAAACACGGATCAATCATGTACACGAGTAAACAGTGCAAATAAGTATGTTTAGTTGTAAGAGGACATCATGTGATGGACTTTTTCCACTGGAGGAAGTGTTATTATGAACTATTGACTTGTATCTTGGGCGGAAGTAATGATTTAAAGTTAAAACTCCCTTAACTGATGGACTGGAGTCCAGTTCAGATCATTTGTTCTTGGAAGAATCTGATGAGAAACATTTGAGTTCAGACTAGGGTGAAACAATAGATATAAAAAGATTGCATATTGAATTATTTTAGCCAACTCTAATCTTGTTTTCCCCCTTTAGTCATTTTTTCCTGTCTTCTTTTTTTCAGAGCAAACTGAACCCTCTGAATGTGACACCTCCCATTCGAGCCATCGACCAGGACAGAAACATCCAGCCGCCCTCAGACAGACCGGGAATCCTGTACTTCATACTGGTCGGTAGGTACTTCAATTCACGTATTTCGCAGGTGTTGAAAAATAGACGCATATATACATATTTACAGCAGACTGTATAAGTTCAGGTAGGGCATATGGAATTCCATTTTTCGTATCCAATAGCTTAATATAAATAATAGCATGAATCATTTAATAACACAAGTTTTGTGTCTCTCTGTACTGTGTTTCAGGTCAACCTGCTACGTACCCAGAATTCTTCTCGCTCAACAGGAGCACGGCTGAGCTGCGGCTGCTGAAGCCTGTGGACAGAGAACTATACCAGCGCTTCAATCTCGTCATTAAGGTCATTATATCACCATCAGGTTATCTGTGAAGATAAGAAAGGTTCATCTAACATCCCTGCTCACCGTTTCCAGAAGCTCTTACGTTTAAGTGTCAATAAGAGTGTCATTTTTTTTTACAATAGTACTGGCTCGGTGCTTTATGACCAAAATAACACCCGGTATTAACTGCAGTGTATTTCTGGAAATATTCTCTTTATATTACAGAAGTAGTATCCAAAATTGAACAGACTGTCTATATGTACACACTTTGAATTTGGTTTTGTTTAAAAACCTAGTGCGCTGTCTATTTAGGAAACATTATAGTCGCATTCCATTATAGGATGCCGTAAAATGTATGTACAGTAGCATAATTATTGAAAAATTATTGCAAGGCAGCATTGCACATATACATTTATGGAGAATGTTGCTCTACAGTGCATTTGTGACAAACTCACAAGAAAGAAAGTGAAAAGCTCTATCATTATGCTTTATTCAATTCCATACACTACTGTTCAAAAATGTAATTGTATTTTCAGAAAGAATGCATTTAGTTGATCAAAAGTAGAGTAAAAACATTTAGGGCCCTATTTTAACGATCTAAACGCAAGTGTAAAGCGCACGGCGCAGGCGCACTCAGGGCGTGTCC
>SCHK01444865.1:8587-22033 GCA_004124795.1 Poropuntius huangchuchieni
AATGTTTTAAAAGTGAGACAAATCTAAGAATCTAGACGCAATCAAAATAATAGCTTGAGTTCAAAACTTTTTAAGTTTCCATCTGCTGCTTACATAGGAAGCGGGTTTCTAAGGGAGTATCCTAACCGTAATGAAACTGAGTTTTGCAACTGTGTGTGTCATACGTCTATACAGTCAGTGCAAAAGAATAACACAAACAACATAGCTTGCCGTTAACATGTTGCTAAACTGTACACTTTAATATGCTACCTAGCATACATATGTAACAAACAGTTTATTCATATCTTTCAGTACTCATCCTTCACCTTGAGTATTTTATTCTTTTATTAATCTTGTTGAAATGCATTTTGGGATTGCTTTCTCTGCAAAAGATACATGCAATAAGACTTTAAAAGAGGAAAAAGGTGGCAACATACTGAAGCCGTCTATGATGTATGAAAATGCTGTCAAGGTAGGCTGTTGACTAGATTTTTGAACAAAGCTAAAGTGTGTGCAAAAAAGATTTACATGATACTCAGTAGAAAGAAATTTATGGAATGTAACAGTCTTTCTAAATAACTGTATCAGCCAGACTAGACGTGTAAAATCAATGATAAAGTGTCAATGATAAATCTTCCTTGAATGGAATCTAAAGAGTCTTTTTCATCATGTTAACACTACGCCAGTTTGTGACTAACATGAGAAGCAAGATAGTTTCAAAACAGAAGGTGTGTATGTGTCTGCACACATGGTCTGACTTTCTGCATTAAAAAAATAAATAAATAAATAAGCCATTATGTCTGCTCATCATCCCTCTAATAACTCTAAGAAAACAAACCACCCAGTTAGAGCTGCCCTTTACAATCCACAGCAAAAATGTATGAAATTTATGAATATATTAAAATACAATTTATGCATTTATGAAACAAGTGTGGAGACTAGAATATGTATGTTATCCTGTCTACAAAGATACTGGGATTGACAAGTCTATTACCGTATGTACAGAGGCTGCTAACTTCTCCACAAATGGACCCAGATGCTCTGCAGCCTTCAGTCCGTCCTGGAAAAAACTGAGAACACACAATCACAGTGTTTAGCCATCTCAAATGTCAGTGACATCAATACACACACCCACATAGATAAATTCATTATAGGCAGGCAGTTGTTGAATGATTAGCAGGATTAAAACTTTACTGTACAGTTATTCATATTCATTTGAGATTCATATGCTGAACCCAGTCTTATAAGTGGCCTTAACCCAGACTTAAGTATAATGTGAAAGCGTAGTTTTGTACTAAAGCCAATTTAGGTTAAATCTGCATCTGAAAAGCAAGCCGGTGCTTCTAGAGTATCTAGATTTGGTTTAGACGTACTTAAGTTGGGCTTGAAAGTACTTGATCAGGCTCTGCAGTAGATCTGGACCTTGACGAACTTTCAGCTCCTGAATCTTCAGTAAATACTGTCAAAACAGAGAGAGAGAGAGAGAGAGAGAGAGAGAGAGAAAAAAAAGTCAGTCATTCGTCAACAGTCAAAGGTCAATCGCACAGTTGTGTCCCAACACTGCGACTCAGCACAAAGCTAAAGCAGATGAATCCACAACAAACATGAATTAAAGGGTCAAATGCACTACACAACTTCTTTGCAATGGTTTGCATTTTTGAGGAGTCAATGTTAGTTCCCAAAACCAGCCTGTCAGACTTCACAGATAATTGTGTAATGTAGTATGATTCAAACAGACTCAGATTATTCAGCTTTTCTCCCTGTGTATTTCAGCTTTATGAACAGAAAAACTATCTGGTAAAACTAAATTATAAAGTTGGCATACATAAGCATGAGTAAACAACTTTATGTATTTGAAAAAAGGTGAAAGGAGGGATCAAATGCTGCTTAAACTTCTGAACATTCTGTATCTAAGCAATCTGTTAAAATAAATGTTAAAAAATTTACTCTATGCACAAATGGATACAGGAACTTTCCAAAGTTAATGATGGTCACATGGTCGGTCAGGTTTGGAAGAAATAGCGCATGTCTCCACTATAAAAAGAGAGCAAAGTGGAGACATCTGGAGCTCTGCGGCTGGGAAAGGGAACACTGTAGGACACTGAAAATCCCCCTTTCTTTCATTATTCCTCCACTTCACTTCTTCTTTCCTTATTCTTTCTATTACCACAGCTGGGTTCAAGCGGCGTAGCCCAAATTTCCCCAGTCCTGCTAACTGCCACGCAATCAGTATATGGACCTTGGACATATCGCCACAGACATGTGGAGTGAGGTCATCAATAACCACACATGAACACAATGTGGCCTCAAACAAGAGTGCCTCTCTCAAAATCACCCTAAAGCCTTTTGGTTTTAGGTGACTTCACACACTGCCACACACTTCTTGAATTTACAAAGACCATGTTTAATACCGCAGAGAGGTTAACAATCTGAGGTAACCCAGGAATGACTTGCTAAGACACACACATACATTTGCACTAACCGCACTTATTCTCATTGAGACGCTCACACAGTGTGGTCTTGGTCAGGTTCATTTTGCACACGTTTCATAGTCTGTTAACAGGCCGCCCTCATACGGCCTCTTATACCTCACACATCTGCAGCTGGAAGTTCCTTCTTTCTCTTTCCATGTCCTCCGCTGTGTCTGTTGATTCCAACCGGATCATCCCATGCTGTTTCTGTTTCTCTCTCCTCTCTTTCTCCAGCTTGCCTCTGAAAAGCCGAAGTGAAAATGAATGAAGAAAAAGAGAAAAGAGCTTGTGGACTTGTATTTTAGACAAAGCCAAGTGGTGGTCTTGTATTAAATATTATAAGAAGTTGTGTACCAGGAGAACAATTTGACTCACATTTTAGCATCATAATCCTTCCAGCTTTTCTCCATCTGTTTTTTCAGCTCCTGAGAGAAAAAGAAATACAATATAAGAATAAAGAATTTTGTGCATATATGCACAGACAAACACACATTAAAAAAAATTTACACTGTGTTGCCTTAAAAGCGTGATGCAATAACAAAGGCCACCTCATTGTGGACAAATAATATTGTGCAAGTAATAATATCAGGGTGTGTATCAAAACTTGTTCTCAAGAGCCCTGCAATATGTCTCCACTCATCATACCGGTTAAACTCATAAAGAAAGGTGTGGTGCAGCTTATTGCGTTTCTGACATTCGAAAACACAATAACCCCAAACAAGCTACATGACAAACCTTGTTACAAAACAACATGACGCACTTTTGACTCTTTAAAGGGATGAATTTTACTTCCTTTCTTCCTTTAATTGAGTTTACTTATCAATTCAGCTGGGGTTTAATGTGACGTTTTAGTCTAGTATGATGACACAGTGTGACACAGGTGTCTCACTCACCAGTCTGCTGTCTCTCATCTCAGTTTTTAACAAGTTCTCCAGAGGGAAAGAAATGATGTTGTTCAGGTTTTGCACCTAAAGAACCATCAGAAAGAACAAATACATTCAGGCAGACACACACTCAAGAACAAACAGGTATGTAGAAATAATGTAACAAGGACAAAAACCAGAAAGAAACTAAAAACAACATCTGAAAGTCAGCCAGAACATAGTGCAAATGTTAATGTAAACTCTAACTCACTTCTCAAAGTAAGTGCTCAGATTTTTACCCCGCAAGGCAAAACCCTCCCTATAAAGCCTAGTCTAAATGTACAAATGCTCGCAAACCATAAATCTGCATTATAAAATTGCAAAAGATAAAACTCTGTTTGGGATTTCTCCTTGGCCAAGTGCATAAAAGTGCTGAGCAAGTATAAATCTTCCTTAGGAAAGAATGTGAGAGGTAAATCCCACTGCAGGTCGAAAGAAGAATCAGACCGAATCGTTTCAAACAAAGTACAGCCTTTCAGACATATTTCCCCTTTAAATGTTTTTTTTTTAATTTTGCTTTATTAATGTGTTTATTATATTATATATTACATTAGCAACTGGGCTGTATAGAGACCAGCATTGGTACTGAATGATAAAAAAAACACCTTGCTTGACCAATAAAAAATAAATAAATGAAAAAAAGATACTCAAACCCAAGTAAACACTTTCACACAGTTGAATTGAACTGAAAACACTGAATACATATTGTGCTTCACAAGAGTGTAAATTAAAAGTAATCATGGGATTCACCTAATAATGGTGCATGATATGGATTTATAACCTTGCAAAATGGATGTTATAAATATAAGTCTTCGTGGATATGAAAAATGGCTCGACTCTGAGGGAAAGTTTAGCCCCCACACAAGGACGCTAAATCTAATGGAGTTTATTTTCTTAGCAGAGTTTCTGTTGTATTTTTTAAGCTGAGGTTCCTGTCCCTGGTGATTGTTTGATTGACAGCTCAGTGGTCAGACACTATCCACTCATGCTCTCGGGTCTGGTATAAATTACCATCACCATAGAAACTATCAGTGGGAGGGTTCTGGGCGCTGTGGTTTGAGAGGCCCTCGCCTGCAGCTGTTGAACCCCTGCTGACACACACACACACACAACTACCTCTCCCAGTCCCCTGTGTACTTTGTACAGCTGGAAGTCTGCTGTTTCTTATTCAGAAATACATCCAAAAGACAAAGCCGCACAGGCACACACCCAAAGGTGCTTTTTGAATAATAATACTGGCAAGGCAGACGGTACTTGAATAGTTTCCTCTCAAAGGTGGAAAAATGTCATGTTTGCCTTGAATTATACAGGTAATTAACATTTACGCTTCACTGAACTTTATGCTGCACCTGGAAGCTAAATTTGGGGTAAACCGATACGTGCTTTTTAATGGCCAATGTTGATATATAAGATGTTATGTTGATATATAATTTAATGATAGCAAATATGAAGTTTGCACAAATTCTTATTTCCACTATTGACTTAAAACTCTCTCAAAAAGCGGTAAGTAGATTTTGGACTGAAATGAGATACCACGCTTGACTTGAATACTTGACTACAATAGTTTTCTCTGCTGAAAGAAATGGGCCTTAATTGGGATAAAAAAAACAATATTCAGCTTTATGTCCCTTTTATTGCATTCAGTATTTGAAGTTTGTAGTTTCAGAATGGTGTCGTGCTCACCAGGTTTTTGAAGAGTGCAGTGATCTCTCGCGTGAACACAGCCAGGTTCAGGAAGCCTGTGGAGATCTCGTTATTATCCTGCGTCAGGTGACTGTTACCCAGATTCTCTAGAACCTCTGTGTACTGTTCCTTACTCTCCACATGATCTGGAAACACAACAGCACACAATCAAAAACAAGACAATCCTGTGACCTTTCTGCAGATAACCGGAGAAACTAGAAATCAATACAAAACTGTGTTTGGAGTCCACTTTTCTTCTGTAATGTTACACACTTCCATGAAAAACAGGATATTAAATGAAAACAAATGTAGGGTGGGATTTGATTTTATCCATCAGGAATTGACAGGATTGTGAAAAGCCTCCATAGTTCAGTCTGAAATACTGTCACAGTATGTACTGCATTTGCTCATCAATATTGTGAAACATTATTAGCATTTAAAATAACTTTTCTATTTTTCTATATTTATTTTGAAATGTTGTCTATTCCAGTAATGGCAAAGCTATTTTGCATTTGCATCAACGATTAGTCTTTAGTGTCACATGATCCTTCAGAAATCATTCTAGTATGCTGATTTGGTGCTCCAGGAACATTTCAGGATACTTCAAAATTCAAACGGATTTCTTTGAAACAGAAATATTTTCTAACATTATAAAATGTCTTTACTATGACGTTATCAATTTAATGCATCCTTGCTGAATATTCATTTATTTAAAAAAACTAAATCTTACACCAAACTCTTGAACAGCAATGGAAAAAAAAAAAAAAAAAAGAGTATTAAGAAAATGGATAGATTTAGATTTTTTTTGTAGCTATAGCTGTAATTTTTAAACATGATAACCTTTATCCATCTTTTGAAACCGTGTGACCCTGAAAACCTCACCGCATGATCAAATGAATAGAGGAAAATAGGATTTTGAGATACAGTGAAAATGATACCAGCTGAAGCACAGTGAGCTCCTGGCAAGAAGACTAAAAACACCACAGGCTCAGACTGCACTACAGATCAAAGAGCACTCATCTCCACAGCTATAAAATAAACAGGTACACTTAGATAAGAGCCAAAGCAAAGCCAAACCATCCTCACTTATGATGATCACAAGTATTCTTGGGAGCACATGCTAGACTTTCTAAGGGAGCGTCACTGGAATTAGCATACAGCGCTATAGCTAAACATGATGTACACATTTTCCTGGATTGAAATCTCTGTCTCTGCATAAACAACATTCCTATCAAGTAATCATTGACCTCTCATTCTAGGGGTTGGGTTAAGGCTTTGATTGTTTGAACAGGAAATGCTGGGTGCATCACATGCATTGCGTCCTGATGCCATTTCACCTGAATAAACTAAAGGAAGTTAAAAATAAACAGGAGAAATCCTCATGTCAGCATATTGATATCTATCATCATTCTGGAAATATAAGATCACTTCCTTAATAAATAAACTTGCGTTATCTGGTTTTGGGTCGAGTTCCGTTTTTCAAGAAAGGACAAACAACTAAACAAATTTAGCATCACTATCAGAAAATGAACAAAAATGGGGGGATTTTTTTTCTGGAGTTAGTTAATCGAACGTCTAGCTGACACTTCCTCTTCTGTGGACTTCAATCAACAGTGTTTTTCCAGTGAGTCAGTCCAGCTCAAACAATACTGCGTTTCACTCGCAGGCGCCAAGCACTCTAAGGACCTACCTTCCCTGATCTGGAAACAGTTTTATTTTCTCAACAGGCATCTGTGAGCACTTTCAGACACACAATTTTAATTTGTATTGTTAATTCATTTCTTGACATGCTTGAGACCCTGATCTGTTCCAGAGACGATAGGTGAAGCTCAAAGGAACCTTGAAGCAGACCCTGTTCCTGGGTTTTTAGAAAATTGACCCCTATATCAACACTTTAAAGCGTCGGTCACATCTGTGCATGTCTTCAGCAACACTTAGTTCACGGTCAACAGCTCTGTTTTAAACTGTGACACTGTTAGATTACAGACATACACACATTTAGACTAAATGTACAGCTCTCTAAATAACCTTCATAGAGTCCCCTATCATACCTGAAGTGAACTCATTCATAAAAATCTTCAACCCTCATTGAAGATGAGGTTTTATTGCTCAACAGATGAAAATATATACATAACTTACAAAAACAAACTAAAACTAACATTCATTTTCATGACTCCAACTTTAATTAAATTCCACAAATAACTAAAAAAAAAAAAGTCCACAAATAAATTTTAGTTTTCAATATATGGTATTATTAACAACCCACCTACCCCAATAAAGAGAAAATGCAACTTGACAGCAATAACACTAGACTAGGCCATTTTTAGTAGCTCTTCTGTAAGTTTAAAATACCAGAAATGAAATGTAAAAATAAAATATATATATATATATATAAAAACCTACTGAACGAAATTTATTAGATGAACTGAAAAAAAAAATCTAAATTAAAACATGGATTTGGGGCATCATTCATTTTCACAGCACCAACAGTGCACAATGAATTTCATTCCAAAGTGAGATTTGTTCACATCTGTAACAAAGTATGATAAATACTAATAGCAATGCTAACTACTAACAAAACAACAAAAAGACATTTCTATCTATATATCGACTCAAAAACCATCATGGACTCTGAACTCAAACACTGGTTTCTAACCAAGATGAGTAAACAGAAAAATAGTAAAAGCTCTAAAGACTAATAACCCTGCTTGATGCTTCACAAAACTGATGAATGCACTAGCTCTGAATCATTAACAAGAGCTACAAAACAGCATTCACATATTCTCACACACAAACAACTATATCCTGCCACAGTGAGAAGGATGGGGTAATACAGAAAGAGTGGTGATTTTATCAGGTTCAGGTTTGGTCTCACTCCTAAACCAAGTTTAGCTCCACCACAAACACACAGGGGCAGGAAATTGAGGCCCCTCAATAGTAGTGTTACCGGAATGAGACATCTGATTTCAGTTAAAAGAAAGAGAGAGAAAGAGAGAGAGAGTGACGACGAGGGGGGAGATGATAAAACGTAGGGTCTCCTTTGCATTTAACTGAACTGTGACTCACAGAAATGAGAAATGGGGTATGCGCCCTCAGAAACGAGAAGCAGGCAGATGTGAGACACGCTTCCCAGAAACCATGATCATTCCAGTCAGGACTTTTGTAAGCACAACATAACATTATAAATAGTGTATTGGCCAGGTCTGTGGGGCAATTTCTCATTTCGGTGAGGAGGAGCAGATGTAAACAGATATCCCCCTGACAGCACAGTACGGTAAAGACGCTGACGGTAAAATTAAAAAAAAAAAAAAGTACAAATTTGATCATGTGATAAAGTTTCAGCATACAGTACATGCAGGCAAACTGCTTACAGAGGAGTAACCAGTGGCCACGTGCGTTGTGCAGGGTGGACAGAATAAGGCACTGAAACTGTGTGTGTTTAGCACAGCGCAAGGTCACAAAGAGAACTCTGAGGTTCATTAAAACAGTGAAGCAAGTTTCAGTGGCTGTTATTTTCTACACTCTGACTCTGTGTCAAAAACAGGAAAACACACAATCTGCTCTGTATTTGAGAGATTAATGGTTGTAATATCAGTGCAGGTCTGGGTCATCTTTCATTTGTGTGACAAAGAGAGTGAGACAGCAAAGTAAGAATGACCTCAACACAGTTCTTTTAGGAAATGTGTTTTTGGAAGACTTTTTTCCACAAATCTTACTTTTTCCTTTTAACGACTACTGTGATTTAATTACGCATTTTATGGCATCACAAGCTGACTCTTATGTAACAGTCTGAGGTTTGAATAAGTGATACTACGTGAACCAGGCTTCTTGAAGATCTCTAAAAAGCCACTTCATATTATTCTAAACTCCCAGAATACATTTTTTTGCTTATGTACTAGACCAATGAATTTCAACAAGTGCCTGACTTCCAAGGGTGCCTCAAGATGACTTAAAATGTTTTAAAATATGACAAAACAAGCATTAAGCATTAAGCACAAGCATTTTTTTCCAAATTTACTTGCCCAACAACTTTTTTCTTTGAAGAACCAGGGATCCCACAGGGGAGTAATTTTAAAAGTGTGACATCTAGACATGAAAAAGTAATGTAAATTAATCAAATCTTTTTAACACTTTAGTATAGGGACCCTTTCTCACTATTAACTAGCTGCTCATTAACTTTTTGGAGCTTTGCCAAGCTCTAACATATTTCATTTGGTAGAAACTGTGTGTAAAAATGTTCTTCATTATCCTTCATGATCTTCATTCAAACAGGTGGGATCCCTGAAGAACATTCAGCTCTTAAAAGGTCTTCAATTTAATTTATAGAAACTAGGAGTGTTGAGCCTACATATATTGCTGTGGACAATGAAAAGTCTTAGAGTTAAAAAGATTAAGAAGCACTGTACTAGATAAAATAATTCAGCAAATAAGAACAACACAAAGTTCCAAAAAATAAGACTGCACTCACTGAGTCCAGAGCTGTGGATGGCTTTTACAATTTTCTTCATCCTCTGAAGAGACATCTGGTCCTGCTCTAGAGACTGGTGGAAGACAACAGAGAAATGAGAAAAACATTAGAATAGAAATTAATTACTAGCATCAGCATCAACTACATGTAATCAACTTCATGTAATCATTCACACAAACATGTTTAACTGGTTGCGGGGCAACACTCGACTGTTTTTACTGAACAAACATCAGAATAGTTGTCAAGCAGTCTATCACGTCAGGTCACCGTGATGATGTCAGAACAGGTAAACTGGGAAGCACAGGTGAATCAAGCCTTACGAAAGACAACGACAACCCTTAATGACTCAGAACAGACACTATTTTACAGTAAAGAATTAGTGCAGTAGACAGAAACAGACACACCTCCGTGGGAAACTAACCTGAGCTCACATATCAGTGGTTTAAATAATGTTTTGGTTTATTAGGATCGAATCACATAAGTTTGTTTAACTTCTTTGGTTAGAAAGTGTCTATTAAGAATGAAAACATGAACCTGAATGTGAATATCACAATGAAGGGTTTTAAACCACCTTGAGTGTGCAACCTTAAAACACACTGATGTACGCCTGCTGCTGTCTACCAGAGATTGTTTAGTCTGATCAATGTAAATAAATCAGTGTCAAGACTAACTTCCTTTGGTTCTGTTCTGTTTTGTTTCTGTCTGTAGCTTTTTGGGCAACATCCCAGACACATGGACTTATGGGATCCAGTTCTGCATAACTCAGAATCTCACATGCCGAACACCAGACAGGTTAATGTTTTTACATACAGACAGCACACACATGACATATTGTTCATACTAGTATCAAAATATTTCCTCAACATATATATAAAAAAAAAAAAAAGATGTCTGGGCATGCAGGTTCTTCCAAAGAAACATGTGTCCTACTATATTCTTATTACTTCCTTGTGTTATTTTCCCCAGCTTACTAGGGAATTAGTTTCATTTTCCAGCATTTCCTGGTATGGGGAAAAACCTAAGCAGTGCTTCGACCTTAGGGTTTTTGCCAAATCTCTTATCAAATGTTCTTTCTCTCTTGTTGAAACAGATGGAGGACAAACCACTTAATCAAAGGGCAAATCCCACGTACAAACCTAGTGCCAGAAAAAAAAAAGGTATGGATTTCAAATACGTAATAAATACACTTTAAAGTGCCCTATTGAGTGTGTTTGTGGTCATCTCAGAATAAAAGTTCTCTCGAAAAGGTTCATCGCTATTATATCTTTTTATCTGGGTTTGGGGGGATTTAAACCCCACATGATGGATGTCAAACAGAAAGTAGAGGCCTTATATATATTTCAACAGCTCATTAAACTGAAATAATTAGCTTTGATGTACTGTCTAAACAAAAATGGCTCATCGACATCTTTAAGGCCCTGTGAAACACTATTTTTGCAGACATATATATTTAATTATTTATTTAGTGTAAATGTTTAAGTTAAAAGCTGTAACTCTAAAGATGATCCTTATTGTTTTGTGCCTAATAATAAATACTGCTAAATAAAAATAAATGATATCATCTGATCATTATGTAAAAAGATACTTTAATAGCCTGCATTGTGAAGATGTTTTAAAAAAAAGAGTAGCTTCATCATACTATTTTAGACATCTCTAACATTAATTATACAGAACAATGGCATTATGAATATTATTACAAATATTCTATCTGTCTGCATTAGTGGAACAATAAATACATCATCTTTAGCATGTGTAGCACCAAAAGAAAAAGGTCATTTTTCAAGTAAAGTTCACTGCCCCCTAACCTCTCAAACACTGGTCACTAAAGCCTCAGTGAACTGACGACATTAGGATACGTGATCCTGTTAGCGGCTGGGGGAGTCATCTATACTACGCTCAAAGGGAGTGAGCACAGCCAGAAATAAATGCATTAGTCACATCAAATCTGCTGACTCGAGGTATGACTGCAGTGGGTATGTGCTTACATCAAATGTGAAGTGATGCAGTATGACAAACAAACTCACACACAAACAAATACAAATATAACATACAAAGCATCATTTTTAATTCAATAATCATCGAAAGTGTGCATTGGGGTTTCTATATTTCCGTGGCCTCCTCCTGCAGAACATTCAACACGCTGCCAGCTATCAGAGTCTCAGCTAATGGAAACATAAAACAAACTTTGCCCAAACCCAAACAAGTCTTCAAACACTAACCTTGATGAAAACACACTCAGTTATATACACATGTTGCCGCTGGGCATCAAACACACTTAACCCTTCACTCTGAAGCTTTAAAAGACTGTAACACACACACACATTGACATATTTACACAAGAAATCTGGACATACACGGAATATCCGCAACATTAGGAACTGAGCAGCAAATTTATAATCCTGAAAAAAAAAATACTCTCACACAATCATCTCTGACTCATTCAATGAAACTAAAGTTACATCCATCTCCTGTTAATTCTAAAGAATATGCCCACAAACACCAACGTATTCATTTCATAACTCCTTGTGTTGCTCAAAAAATACTTGAAGGCACTTTTTAACCATTTTTTTCCATGTAAATTTCAATTAATATAGCTTACTCATCCTCATGTCATTCCAAACATGTTTGAATTTCTTTATTGTGTAAAACACAATGGGAGTCATCTAACGGGATGTCCAAGCAGCTTTTTCTCCCACACAATGAAAGCGAATGGTGATCATGATTGTCCCTGTTCCCAATCTACCTTAACTGGATGGAAAAAGCAGCTTGGACACTGGACATCTGCTTCGTGTTCCATGTAAGAAAGTCAAGCAAGATTGGAACAGGGGTGATTAAGTAAATGATGGCAGATTTTTAGGTGAACTAACCTATTAATTGATAGCCCTTGAAGTAGTAAGACCATTCCTGCAAGCCTTTCAGCACACCTATCTAGCAACCTTTTTGATTTAAGCATCTCTTATTGTGCAGAACAATATTCAAAAGCACCCCATTATACAATATTTTGTTTATTGCTGCTTGTTTTAAAACTTTTTATTAAAGGGGGGGGGGCATTTCAGATTACTACTTGGCTTTGTGATTTTTTATAGCATTTTAATTTAGATTTACTTATTTTAGTATATTGATAAAAATGTATTAATTTAAATACTTTTGTGTCATCCTGCGGCTCCCTTGAAAGTTNGTGACTTTTTATAGCATTTTAATTTAGATTAAATTTCATTTAGATTTACGTATTTTAGTATATTGATAAAAATGTATTACTTTAAATACTTTTGTGTCATCCTGCGGCTCCCTTGAAAGTTTGTTGAGGCCCCCTAGTGGGCCCCAGGCCTCTGAGTGAGAACAACTGATCTAGAACACTGAAATTCCATTTCCCATGAAAAGGCGGAAATAAATGAAAGGCTTCCACTGTCCCGACATGCCCAGCGTTATCACTTGCTGGCAGAGTTTCTCTATTCTCCATTAATTTCCACACAATGCCTATAGATGAACTGGCAGCTAAAGACCCACATTAGGTTTATAAGAGCTCACATCAAGTACAGAGTCTGTTATCAGTCCCGCTTTTCTGTAATTGACTATATTAACACTATTCCTCCATGAAATGATGCAGCTGTGAAGAGATCCTGTGTTAGTGCCACCGTCATTCCAGTCTCGCTGTTCAAGCCTGAAGACAACAATTACTCCACATACAAGTGCCCCGAGCAAGTTTACTTGGCCACTTGAAAACAGCCTGTCTCTTCCTTATTGTGACTCCTGTGCCATCCTCTAACTCTAAACCATAACATGAGCCCATAAGTGCGCAATGGGCAATTCAAACCACTATTGCTTATAAAAAGATTCATTGGCAACAGTTTAGGTGTCCTCCTTAAGTAACCAACAGGTGTAGTTTACATTATCTATGGACATGGACAACTAACCATGGCAA
>SCHK01444867.1:0-12940 GCA_004124795.1 Poropuntius huangchuchieni
TAATGATGCTGAAGATTCAGCTTTGCATCACAGGAATAAATGACATATTAAAACATATTAATATAGAAAACAGTTATTGACCAAATAAATGCAGCCTTGTTGAGCATATGAGCCTTTTTTTTTATTATTATTATTGCACCAAACCCAAACTGCTGAATGGTATATAAATGATTCATTAAGAATTTCTCATTCTTTGTTTTATTTTATTTTGTTTGCTGGACGCACAGTCTAGCTTATATACTATGCAAATGTTAATTATTTTTTTCCCCCCACATATTACATGTTTTTATGTGATCCACCATAATCAATTTTAGACATTGTGGAAAAAACGTTCCTCCAACATTCAGATAATTGGTCACCTAATTATTATATTTTACAGTTGGCATCATCTAATCTTGAATATTTGGTTAGAAATACACATGACTAAATATTACAATAAAATGTTGAAATTATAAATCATCTAACATTTGACACAGACAAGATATATTAAAGGTGAAGCATCTGTAATTTCCTTGCCACTTGCGTCAATTCATCATTAAAAATTTAACAGACTTAATAATAAGCAGCAGTATTTACAAGACGTGTTGCGCAAAGACTTCAGTGAGCAGTTATTTTATCTAATGACTGAAACAAATCAGCCATTTTTTTTGGCTATACAGCTGATGCTTATGTGTGAATAGGCTCTTTCTTTGTTTGCCGCTATATATAGATGGCAATGGATGATCCCTCCAAGCACCTATGGAAAGCGTTGTGTTAAATCTTTAATGTTGAGTGTGAAATGACCCCCTAACAGTTGTCATTAACTAAAAGCAATTGCTAACAGCTGCTCATAATAAAGTGCTTGGCATAGTGCCTCTGAATGTGGAAATCCGTTGATTCGATTATGGTTTGAGCGCACAGCTGTGGTACCTAAACGGTGCACGTTGTTTACGCACAGCTACTGTATTCTTGTAGGTCTCTGCAGGTGCCCCCATGCTATATTTAGCTACTGTTTCTATGCGTCACGATCAAGTTGGCAGAAGCCGCAGTATCTCCAGAACATATGAGATTGAATATCTAATCTATCTATAGACACACTTGCTCTTTTTTCAGCCCAGAAGTTTGTTGAGCACTGGCTTTGAACCGTGAGATGGGGGAAAACCTGCAAGCTATGAACGAGCCCCTCCCTTGTGCAGTGCCCTACATTTGTTTCATAGCGAGGGAACCTTTCGTTTTACTCCTTCCATAAGAATTTATTGAAAAAGGAACAGCGTAGAGGTAATCTGTGTCATTCGCTCTTATTACACCCCAAATGTGAGATTTAGAGCATATATCTGTTCCTCTGATGGGGTGGTTTGTGAACGTCTGCTGTATCGCTGCTTTTGTCCCCACCTCGTTCTCAAGCGCCGCTGAAATTCCATCCTCTACGCAGGGGGTCCGGTTCACTGGGGCCGTTGGCCACTAGCCTTGTGTGAAGCTCACGTATCTTTCCCCTCGTCGGCCCTTGTTACTGATTTGTAGAGTTTTTCATGTTGAACAGTACTTAGAGTATTGTATCTTTTGTTTTTTAGAAGTGTGGGACAGGGGTTGGCACTTTGCCCCAGCTAGAGGCTCCGGTCAAGCAAGTTTTGGTGACCAATGGCAAACTTCTGCATTCGAATGGAACCTTACCCAGTATCGTCAAACAGCTGGTGCAAAGCACTCAAGGGAATCAGGTGGGATAATACTCAGAAAATGAAAATACAGTTATCATCACGCACTCTCATGTCTATACAGTCTTCTATGACTTCTCTAGAACACAAAATGAGATTTTTTCCATATAACAACTGTAACAGTATTTATATCTGTCAGTCTCCAAAAATAACAAATGACCCATCAGAAATACCTAGTGTTGGGGAGTAACTAGTTACATGTAACGGCGTTACATAATTTAATTAATGTAACTGTAATCCGTTACAGCTACTGAGAAAACATGTGTAATTAAATTAGTTACTTATGTAAATGTTAACGATTACAAATATTTCTTGTATTAATATTTACTATTTCTTGTTATGATTTTAAATCTGTATTTAACCTCAGAACAATCTCAAAGTAACAGTAATCAGTGTTGATTACTACTGTAAGGTTAACCCTGCCTACTTTAAATGTTTGTAAGTTAGAAATTTAATTATCAGTAAGTAATCAAATTTAATCAGCTACATTAATGAAGTAACTTAAATAGTTACACTACTTATTACATTTTAAATAGGGGAACTTGTAATCTGTAACCTATTACATTTACAAAGTAACCTTCGCAACACTTAAAATACCATAAAATAGTCTAAATGACTAGAATAGTGAGCGAAATGGAAGTATGTTCCTCACAATGTTCCTCACAAACCTATGGTATAGATTCAAAAGATGTAAACGATTCATATAATGGCTACATAAAGACCTTTTTCATTCTGACCTCCATTTCTTGTAACACAGGAGGAGAGGCCTAGGCCGCAGTTTCCCAATCGCTTTGGTTCATCTGTGGAAAACCTCTCCGAATCCTTAACTAGAAGCATCATCAATAAGTTTGAGAAGATCAGGACATACGAGGGACAGAGGCTGCCTATGTCTCCAACAAGTATGAAATGCTCTGGATTTTTGTTTGTTTCATGTATTTTAGAATTTACCAATGCAGTAATCACTGAAAATAGAATTAGACCACTCTAATACTCTGGTAACTCTCTGGTTAATTGGATTATATACTGGTATGTTCACTATGCATGTCTTCCTTCGTCTTCCAAACAGCGGCACTGAAGCACTTCCAGAACCAGCTAACAGAATATGAGAAGGAGGAGATCATGGACTACGCTGAGATCTGGTATCTGGGTTTGGACACTAAGAAGATTGAGGGCTCCCAGGGATCCCCACAGAATTCAGGCTATGATGATGAGCATGGCAGCTACTTAAAGGTTAAATACGATATATCATATATCTTCTGTGATTACATTACTTTTGCCTGCCAGTGTTGTTTTAGTATTAGCGATGTACTATTATAGCTTTTATTAATATTTTGAATTAGCTTTTATTGTCATATTTCCATTTTGATGAAATTTTGTTGTACGTTTTTCTGTTTTTTTGATTGTTAGTTTTTTATATGTCTATATAGCTTTTACACATTTTATTTAACTTCTGGTTTTACTTTTAGTTATTTTAGGATGTTAGTTAACTTGAGCTAAATGACAATGAGAGATTTTGCTTTAGCAGCTACATTAGCAACTACATAAATCGTTTTATTTTAGTTAACATTTATTTTATGGCTTCTGGCAAACAGCTTAGTGGGTGACATACTGACCTCAATTTCAACTTCTTGATAAATGATGAAATTGCATTACAGCACAAGGCTGGCTAATTCAGCTACAGGCTGCCAGACTCTCGTGTCTGCTGTCCCTCCCCATCTTCCATGAATGTGTCTTTTCAGAAAGACGTTCCTCAGGATTACTGGGCATTAGACTGAATGCCTTCAGGCTTGACGATTTAAACAGTCATACAGCAGGCATTTGCAGTCAAAACATGTAAACAGTGTCACATGTTGGACAGTCCCGATATGTGCCTGAGTGTTAGTTAAGATATAAACAAATGAGAAACATTTATGCATCTCATTATTACCATTGCATCTCCAAGTAACAGTCTGCCACTGCAAAGGAGACGGGAATAATTATGCTGACCTGTTTGTCAGCTGACTCTGTCCTCTAAATACTCTGTGCAGGTCCTGCATGACCATATAGGCTATCGCTATGAAGTCCTGGAGGTGATTGGGAAAGGATCATTTGGCCAAGTCTTGAAATGTTTGGATCACAAGACAAATGAGATGGTTGCCATCAAGATCATTCGGAATAAGAAGAGGTAAAATGAACCTCTAGTCCATGTGTTCATTCTCATTCCCATGCAATCTTTGGTACAATCAGGGTCAGCGGCCCCTAAAGGGTCCGTCTGTGGTGGTACCGCCAAGGGGGTCTGTCAATTACAGTTTGATTTCAAACTAACTTTTGTGAAAAATATATGTGAACCACATAAAAATATTAAAATAGTATTAAAAATGATGAATTGATATTAATTAAAAATAATTACACTTCTTTTATTAATATACTATTATAAGTTAAACTTAAAGTTAGGAGCTAAATGTTTCATTGTCCCCATTAGAAACAGCAATGAAAATATACACAATATTAAAGACCACTGCCTTACTAAAATTTTTCGCACTTTTCCCGTCATAAGGCCATCAAAAGGTCTTTAATCAGCGCTTAACTGGGTCATAGCTTACACTGGACTTGATACACTGAAAGGTGTTAAAAGGTGTCTGTTGTGTATCGCATTACGTGTCTGGGCAGAACTGATCTCATGCCCTTCAACTGCCATCTCACCTGCTTTGACTGATGCTTTAACTTTAAACCCTCTCAAAATGCAAAGCTCAGTGCTGAATACTGAAAATCTGCTTTGAATTTACTTTCAGAAGTCTTTTTTGGTTTATATAATATTTAATATTTACATTAAAAATGAGCTAGAAAGTCCATCAGTATTAGGCTTTGTCTACAGTAATCTGAATTTTTTTTTTAAATGCATTGTTTTCTCAGCATTTTGGCCTTCTGTCTGCAATAAGATAATGTTTTTGTCCTGCGAAAATAGCTTTTCAAAGAAACTCTCTCAAGTGGATGAATCAGAAAACACTGTTTTCACATTGTAGTTTGGAAATGATGCAAGTTTAATCATGTGCCACATATTGTACCAATAGATATGTTATTGTGGAACAGTATTGTGCCTGTTATGGGCTGTTCACTTTCACACTGTTGCTAAAGATATGCTACTTTGTACAATCTTCATATCACAGTCTTCATATAAAGATGACAGAATTTTTGCAATTGCTGTCCAGTGGCAAAACATGAGGGCAGTTGCATTTTAGACCACTCATATAATGGTGCTTCAGTGCAACCTGCATGTAACAATAAATGGTGAGATATTGTGTTAAAACAGTTATCTTGCCAGAAGAATAGTGTTAGAACTGTATAATCTTTAATGAGGTTTTACGAATGTGCAGTGAGCTGAATTTAGAATTTTTTGACATTTCAATGTGGATAAGGAACATCTGTAAAAGGCTTGAAAACACTAGTGTGGACTAAGAGTGATATGAAACTAAAACAGCATTTTCAAATTAATGTAGAAGTAGGCTTAGCATCTAAAATGTTGGCCGTACTTCGAATATCCAAATTTCTGTCATGAAACTCTAGATGGTGCAAACTCTTTTCATATCAGCAGCCAATGAGCTTGCTGCTCAACATTTAAATACACGGTTAGTAATTGCTGTAGCAGTTGCAGCGCGCTTCAGAAACCCCCCTCCTTCCCCAGCTCCACCTGTATAGATCTGCTATGGGGTGATTTAATTTATGTCATATGGGGGTTATTTTATATATGTTATATGTGCAGCAGCAATATTTCTTCCATGCTCACAGCAGCATGTCTGTGGATGTATTCGCAGTTGTCTCAAGTCTCAATACTTGCTCTGGCACAGAAGCAGATCTATTCCGCCAAGACCAAACACATTAACGTTGTCAAGTACATTACCATGCTAAACACTCAGAGAGTTGTCATAACAGAACTGTAGTCCAAAGAAATCCTATGCAGTGTCACTGTAGAAACTCTGTCGCATTAGGAAAATAGTAATAATATTTTGCATATTGATAAAGTTAATAATAATGTTAATGGTAAGCTATTTTTCTTTTGACCTTCAGGTTCCATCATCAGGCTCTTGTAGAGCTGAAGATCCTAGATGCCGTGCGGAGAAGGGACAGAGATAACTGCCACAATGTCATTCACATGAAGGAGTACTTCTACTTCCGCAACCATCTGTGCATCTCCTTCGAGCTGCTGGGGTGGGTGGAAAATACTGGAATCCTTTAGATCGACACATAATCTATTTCAATCGATACTATAAAATCTGTATAGTAACACGTGTTAAACATGGGAGTCACGTACTGGACTTAAATAGAATACTTCCCTGTAACTACAGCTTATTATAGACATCTATTTAAAGTAAATACAAAGCCATTTTAATGCCATATTTATGGTTGAAATGGGATATTCAACTAAAAATATATGAAATTAATTTAAAGTCATTTTAAAAAGTACTGTAATTAATTTATAAATGTATTTTTAAATTAATTATTTTTATGTAGATCCATTTTGATTTCATGTTGGCTTTAAGTTTTCCAGAAAGTAAAAACAGGTAAAAAAAAAAATTGTTTTGTTGTTGCAGATTATTATATTAGTTATGATTCATTAATTAGATGTAACATTAGCCTGGGGTGGTGGTTTGTCCGGACAGTTGCCATATTTAGGTGTGAAGTGAGAGTTTCCCGGTGAAGACCTTTAGGGCTCTGGGTAAAGTGATCAATTAAGTCGCTTTGCAGGAAAAGCAGCTTCATCTCTGGCAGCCTGACCTTTAGAGGACATCAAATGCGTCCTTCCCGTCTTCGGTTACAGTCACAGAATCCTTTAGTTAATGCCTTGATTAGGCCCCTATCTCTTTCCTTGCCCACTCATGGTGTGAAGTCTCCAATTACATTAGGCTGTTCACAGCTGCTGTTTTAGGCCTCCCTACTGCCAAAGATAATGACTTTCATGAGTTCCCTCTCAAAGGGCTCTTTAGCATAATGCTTAGCGGTTAACACACTAATAGAGAGATTTCGTTTTTATGGATGTGCTTAAAGACTGGAGGCTGTCGAGTGACAATGGATTTGTTTGTCCAAAGTTCAGAGTAAGGTAGTGCCAAAAATGACTGTGCTGCCCTCTAGAGGCATTTAGATAAATGGCATACTGCCATACTCAAATCCATATCTATATATAGTTCTCAAGGTGTTAGCTATTAACATCATCCTCTAACGTTGTCACAGATAGCTACATGTTAATTGTTCCTCTTGTCTCCATACAGAGCGAACCTCTACGAGCTTATTAAGAAGAACAACTTCCAGGGTTTCAGCCTGGGGTTGATTCGGCGTTTTGCTCATGCACTGCTCAAGTGCCTCCAGATGCTGCACAAAGAGAAGATCATCCACTGTGACCTTAAACCGGTAAACTGAAGTCTGTTTAAGTGTGAAACACCCCAAAATTAAAGGCTAAAGAAAAAAATGCTATTAAAATGAATGCTTTTATTCATCAAGCTCGCATTAAATTGATTAAAAGTGACAGTGAAGACATTTATTATGCTACAAAAGAGTTCACTTTCAAATAAATACTGTTCTTTTCATCAAAGAATCCTAAAAAAAAAATGTATCACAGTTTCCACAAAAATATTAAGCAGCACAACTGTTTTTAATATTGATAATAAGAAATGTTTCTTGAGCACCAAATCAGCATATTAGAATGATTTCTGAAGGATCATGTGACACTGAAGATTTTAAAATATATGGAAAAAGTGATTTAAACTGATTTTTTAACATTGTAATTATGTTTCACAATGTTACTGTTTTACTGTTTAGATTTTTGATCAAATAAATGCAGCTTTGGTGAGCATTTTTTTTAAAAAATCTTTCTGACCTCTAAGGATTTTAATATTATATTAATATTGTATTTTATATTCAAATCTATATTATTATGTAAAACAGGAATTAATTATTAACTGTTTTATTAATTACTAATTAATTATTAATACAAATAAGTTATTAATTAATTTTATTATTACTGTTATTAAAAAAGAATACATTAAAATTTATATTTTATAAATTGATTATAAAAAATATTAATAAATTCTTAATAAAATATTACTATGCTTTAAAAATACTAAAATATGTATTTATTTATGTACATACCAATAACCTTCTATTTTGAGTGGAATACAAAATTAGTTTATTTATTTTATTTAAGCAAAATACCCAATCTACCTTTTGCCCATAGAATGAAAGTTTGAGAAAGAGCAGCTGGACATTCAGAAATGCATTCACCAGTAAAATTACCATTTTGACAAAACACCTGTTATCCTTTATTTTTGTTATAATAGGAGAATATTCTCCTGTCCCAGAGGGGACAAGGAAACATCAAAGTGGTCGATTTTGGATCAAGCTGCTACGAGCAACAGAGAGGTAAGTGTCAAAACCCTTTGTAATGAACACATCACCAGATTTATCCTGATTGTGTGATTTACACCATATAGGGCAATACATACAATACATAGCAGAATGTGCAGTCGTTTGATTGGATGCCATTGACATAGATTTGAGAAATGTTTTTTACTGTTCTAACTATGCACGATTTAGCAGCATTTTATAATTTGCATTTAGCGTCATTTTCCCCTGTGACCCAGCAATTGTGAAACAGTGATTTGGTGTTATTTGAACCATTAAACTGATTGATGCTGTTAAAGTGGTTTAGTCAAATCCATGTAGCGCTAATAGACCACTTGTATTCTCATCTGCAGTGTACACTTACATTCAGAGCCGCTTCTACCGCTCACCAGAGGTGATTCTGGGCCATCCGTACAGCATGGCAATAGACATGTGGAGTCTTGGCTGCATTTTAGCAGAGCTGTATACTGGCTATCCCCTCTTCCCAGGAGAGAGTGAAGTGGAGCAGATCGCCTGTATCATGGAGGTGAGAGAATGTATTAGCAGTCAAAGAAGTATTGAAGCCATGCAGTTACAACTAATAGGAGCTGGAGCTTTAAAGCTTTAAAATGGATGCAAAAACAGCATAAAAGCATCATAACACCTTCACTAATAGTTTATTATTTTTGCATGAAAAAGCATAGAAAAGAGTCTTTGAAAGAGTCTTCGTATTCTTTGTTAGTGTGCTTTAATGATTCTTTTATAGTTATTTAAAATGCATTGGTTGCTGAACATGATTTTTGATTTTACAGATTATGGGACTTCCTCCAAATGACTTTGTTCAAACTGCATCAAGACGGAGGTTATTTTTTGGTAAGTAGATCGCTTAAAAATATGGGTAACACTTTACAAGAAGATACAAGAAGATGAAAAATAATTCTAAAACAGTTATTAATCTTAGTTAATGCTAGTTTCAACATTTAATTGTACATTATAAAAATCAAAAGTTGTATGTGCTAATATTATTTAATGGTCCTGAGCTGACATAAACTAAAAATGAGCGGTTGTATTTTTTAATAACTAACATTAACAAAGATTAATAAATACTATAACAAATTAACTGGTCATTATCAGTTCATTTTAGTTGGTGCATTAACAAATAGAACCTTATTGTAAAGTGTTACTCAAATAACATTTAATTAAAAATGACTTTGTTCATCCTAATTTAATTTGATTGACAACTTACCATTAAAATGTTCCAATCAGATTCCAAAGGAAACCCAAGGAATATCACCAACAGCAAAGGGAAGAAACGTCGACCCAGCTCAAAAGATCTTGCCAGTGTGTTGAAGACCAATGATCCTCAATTTCTTGACTTCATTCGACGTTGCCTTGTGTATGTATTGCAAAGTAATGATTTGATTTCATATTTTTTACCACCACAACACACATAAATAGATTTTTCAACCTGTACCGTTGGGTTCTTGCAGGTGGGATCCCACAAAACGCATGACACCCGATGAAGGGATGCAGCACGAGTGGATCACAGAGGGACGTCTCAACAAGCTCCATCCTAAACCTCGGCCTATCCGCAAAGACATTGACAACAATTATGAATTCACTTACCGCAAAGCGACTTTAAACAGGACAAGCAAGGGTCAGAATATGTTCTTGTAAAATAATGATTGATTATAACTATTGGTAATGATATACAAGTGCCCTAAACATGTTTGGGTACTTAAGTCTTGCTTAAAAAAATACCTTGAATTAATTCATTTGTAATTATCAATTTTGAAATAAATTAAATGTTATTTAATTATGTCTGAAATATAATTACATTAAATATTTTATTAATATTTCATTTATTTAATGTAACATTTTAATTTAACATAATTACATGCCATTAATTTAATTAATTAATTAATTTAACATTTTATGCAAAATATCTTTTATCTTTCCATAGCTGATAAATCTGGCTCTGACGACAAACTTAAGAGGGTCAGTGATACTTCAAGCAAAGGAGGCAAGACGGCATCAGAAGAGCGTCTGCGTCCAATAGGAGCATCAGCCGAGGAAGACAACAGTGAAGACACAGGCAAAAGTGTGAGCAAAGACAGCAAGTCGGACTCAAGTGGAGAGCGGTCCGTTCAGATCATCATCAAACCTCAGACAGGCTCAAGCACTGATTCTTCAGAAGGACAGGAGCCTCAGTTTCTCCCTCCTATTGTATAACACCCCAAAGAAAAGAACGAGTAATGTTTTTATAGCGTATGGTTTATACTTCAGCCGCTTGGTCTGGACTTACCTGTTGTGCGGCTTAGACAGTTTGACTTCTTGTATGGCAAAAAGTCAAACAAATTATTTTTTAGCAGTTTCTTATTTGTGGTCTGTAAAGTTGTGGTCACACTAGAGTTTGAGCATCCAAAAACTATTTTGTGACAGTTTTGGCAAGAGGATATGATGCTGTAAGGCTTCTGTTTTTAATAATGAATAAATCACACACTATAATAAAATAAAAATAAAATGATATAAATAAATGGAGCCTGTATTTAAAGTTTAGTGTGACCACATCTTCACTCTCCAGTCTAGAGGAATTAGATTAGTGGTCAAAGAGTGGTAGTCTGTGTTTTTGACTATTCAAAAGATCTATTGATTTCTAAGTAAAGTCAATAATTTGGTATCATTTTGGTGCTTGTGTTGTATTTTGAAAGGATTATTACTATGAGATTGTTTGTAACACTAGCATATTTCGCGGAGCATCATGCTGTGTGCATGTTTATTGGGTCTAGTGTGCTTTTTCATTTTGCTTTTCAAAGCAACAAAGCTTTTAGCAATGTCATTAATAGAGCTCAAGGTGAACTTGAGTACCAAAGCTGCTTTATTGTGCAATATTACTGCATGGATTAACAGTGTTTGTATGCTTTGTTGTCGTTTGCCAGGTTTTTTATTATTATTTCTATGAGTTTGTAAGCTGTCGGTGCAATCATTACTGAGCCAAAGAGATTAATTATATACATTTTTGTTTTAAAGAAACACATCCTCAGACTAAATCTGATGGAAAGCACACTAGATCATCAAAATGTGCACAATACTTGCGTGATTGTATTGATGACGACTGATAATGATGGCAATGTTGATGATGATGGTTATGATTGTTATGATTTAGATTTAGACGGAAAGTCAAGAATGTTGCAGTTTAAAGTAAAGTTAGTGGATCATTGTATGTTTATACAGAATTAAAAATACAACATTTTCTGGATTGTAATAGTATATTTTCCTGTATATAGAGTTCTTAAGGTAAATACCATGCACCCTGTGTGGATGCCACAAAGTCATGTAAACATTAGACAAGGTTTTACTTGTTCTCATATTGTTTATCTGTTATAATTGAAAAAGAGATTTTTACTACAATATGCTATCTCTCTCCCTTGTTGTTTCTTGACAATTTTGTTTATGGGATTTTAGAAGAAAGTTTTGGATCAAGGGTGTTAGGTAGTGCCTTTCAGTATTAGAATGAAATAATTTAAATTGTCTCTTGAATAATGTATGTAAAATACTGTCATACCTATGACAATAAAGATGTAATACCGTACTGAATGTGATTTTTTTTTAATGCAAATCTTGGCCTGACATGACTTTATTTATTCAATATAATTTATTTAGCCCAAAATGGATTGTATGTATTTATCAAGGGAATTTTTTAATCCATTTCTACTATCCCAATGAAATTCTGGTAAATGTAATACTTAGACTCTTTTAAAGTTATTATAATATATTCTTTAAAACTATAGTGATTTTTAAGTATTTTGGAACTGAAAAGTTCCCAAACTAATAAATAACAAATAACATTGAGAATAACTTGTATTATTGTGCTTGTCAAAGCCCTGTGTAGCTTAGTTTAGAAACTTGTGTAAATTTTCCACATATGAATAATTATCATCACAATTATGTTACACAAGGCAGTTATACTGCGTTTAAACAATAAAATAAGTACACATACATAAGTACTTAATTAGGTTTACCTCAACTCGTAATGTTAGTGCGCAAAGTGTGGGGAAAATCCTTTATATAGGCAAATATCCGAACCCGAGGCTTTCTGTTTACGTTTTGTAATATATTTATAGCTTAGTTTTTGCTTATTTGAGGTATTTAACATAACTTACCGTACCATTTAGCTTTCGCGTTTTGCGTTTTGCGTTTGACCCTCCTCAGCCGCCGTCCTCCGTACTGACGGCCAGAATCATGGCGGCTATCGCTCTGATTTGCCGACCTGCGGGTGTCCTTCCCAAGCTTTCAGGTGAGTTTGCAGTTAGATTACTTTACCTTACAGACAGTGTGACTGTACATAAACATTATTATGGCTGAGAATGTTAACGAGACGAATGATAAAGCGATTAGGTAATGTTTAAACAAAATCGATGTCTTGTGTTTTGTGACCCCGGCTGAAGACATCAGGCCTCAAATTGTGCATTAGTACAGCTGCAATATGTTACTATTGTCAGAAATATGCCACCGTGTCATTTAAAACTATAAAGGCGGGCGGTTTTACTTAAGACTTTAATTTTATCGTTTTCAGTAATTGTGTATTGCGTACCGGAGACTATGTGTCAAAACATACCTAGAGAGTATTTATAGACATCACAAACGCATATAACCTACCCCAAATTTATACGTTCTGCAATCTTTGCCATGTAATATTGTTATTCTAAATATTGTTATTCTGAAAGTTATGCTGCTTTTTTTCCACAGTTAACCCTGTAAAGCCTGACAAATGAAAAGATAGAAAAGCCAGAAAACATTTTTTTTAATTAAATAGTTTATTGTAGGTTTATGTTTAAAAGAAAATAGTGAAAACTTTGCATATCTGTTTTATGTTTTGTGTCATATTGAAGGCAATG
>SCHK01444868.1:2142-14183 GCA_004124795.1 Poropuntius huangchuchieni
CTTCATACTTGTTGTTACACAGTCTCAGAATAATATGGAGTAACACATCTGTTTGTTTGCACAAATTTCAATTGGTGCTAAAACAGACGTTGTCAACATAATTGCTATTAAAAAAACATCTTATTGTCATTCTAATCACATATTGTTAGAACAATCAAGCTATTCCTATACATTGTCAAATATCACAACCAAACATGATTGTAACAGCCTGCATACAGTTTCCAATTTGCTCCGTTTTGACATTTTAATGTCATTTGTTACCATGGTGATCTTTGAAATGATAGCACCAACAAGAGGATGCAAGAACTGGTTTTTATTTGTCAAGCTGATTTCTTACTTTTGGACAATGGGGGAAGCAGAGACATTTGTAATAAACATTTATTTTTTTATTTTTCAAAATGGAAAACAATTAGTACACTCAGATAATTATGTCAATTATTAGAATAAGATATGGCTTTTTGCTTCTGTAATTGCTGTGCTATCAAATTTGTCATAAGTACAATAATAAGTGGCTGGTAGAAAGTGTTTTAACGAAGCAGAAAAATACGCATTTTAGAATCAGATCTTTTTTCTTTTTTTTTGGTATTTTAGTTTTTGATATGCTGAATTGTATTATAAATGAGAATACACCATTATAGGACACATATTGCAATAAAATGCACAATGATACTAATTCTAATAATAATCTGTATTTTAAAAATGATCCTAAATTCACATAAAGTAAAAAAAAAAAAATGCCAGTCCTCAAAACACTGTTTCAGGGAAAATCTTTGTGCAATCATACCCTGTAATTAAGATATGTTTCCTCACATGCATTTTAGAATCAGATTTTTTTCTTTTCTTGGTAGTTGTGTTTTTGATTTGCTGAATTGCATGAAATGAGAACAAACTTGACATGTTGCAATAAAATGCACAATGATACTAATTCTAATAATAATCTGTATTCTATGTTCCTGAATTCACATTGACATAAAATAAAAAAATATCAACCCTCAAAACACTGTTTCAGGGAAACTAATAGCTCGCAAGAAGCATATCCAAACAATCAGAATGTGACTGATAGACATGCAATACAAGAATTGTTATGCAAGATGTGTAGTTATACGAGAATGCCTCTTTTATAAATAATTACTTCTCAGGGGGGTGTCCAGAGGGTTATCCATGTGGAGGTAATCACTTAGAACAGCCCAGTATGAGAAACATCTGAATGTGTGTGCGTATGAATACTGTATATGGTTGTGTGTGAAAGAGCGTGGATGTGAATGTGCGCTTATCCAGATTATTGATTGACAAGCAGCAGTTATTCTTCTGCGAGGACAATGCTTTTGCTGATATATTTATTTACAGTTTTTCTAGCATGTGCATTCAATGTATTATTGCCTTTTTGTCACTAGGGACACAGAAAAATGATCACTGCAAGCAGTTACTTCGTTTTAATGGGGTTCTCTTTTACAACTAGGATTCTTGGGCAATGAACCATCACACAGATGAAGAATTCATTTAACCTTTAAAGGAATGAGAAGTGATGTAGCAAATTATACATGTGGCCCTAGGATACTGTCTGTTAAGCATGTGATTAAAGGAAAACAACAGCTTCTAATTAGTGGTCCATCAGCGGCAGGAGAAACAAGGAGTCGAATTTAACTTGGTTAAAGGTCAGCATGCTTTTTTGAACTGCAAAATAACTTAAAGGAATAGTTAACCCAAATTAAAATTTGTTGAATATTTACTCACCCTCAGGTCATGCAAGATCCTTATGATTTGGATCTGATTGGAACTGATTTGAAGAAATTTAGCATTAAATCACTTGCTCACCAGTGGATTCTCTGTCGTGAATGGGTGCCGTCAAAATGAGTCCAAACAGCTGAACCCCCCCCCCCCAAAAAAAAATAAAATCCACAAGTGCATCATTCTAGTCTACATATTTTAAAGCGAAAAGCTGTGTGTTTGCAAGAAACAAATGAATCATTAAGGCATTTTAACTTCAAACCATTGAAATACAAGTCCTCTACCAATAATATTGCTTTCTCCAGTGAAAAAGTCATCTTGTCTGAATCAGATGAGAAATATAACTGGGATCAAGCAATGTTTACAAATGAAAACATTTCAAAACAGTTCTATACAAATATGTTTGTGGATTTTAATGTGAGAAGACAGCAGTGGATGGATCTTTTAACTGGAGGAAGTGTTATTATGGACTATAGACTATTTTGGCTAGAAGAAATGGATAAGTTAAACAGCCTTGATTATGAATTTGTTTCTTACAAACACACAGATTTTCATTTCACAAGATGTTAACTGAGAAATTGGAGTTGTGTGGGTTACTTGTGGATTATTCTGATGTTTTTATGTGATGTTTGTAACTGTTTGGACAGTCATTCTGACGGCACCCATTCACTACAGAGGATCCATTGGTGAAGAAGTGATGTGATGCTAAATATCTGTTCCGATGAAAAAAACAAAACATTAATCTACATCTTAGATGACCTGAGGGTGAGTAAAATTTTCAGAAATGTTTATTTTTGAGTGATCTACTCCTTTCAAATCTAATGTTTTCAACCTCTTATTGGTAAGATAAATCATGAATTCCAAAAAAATGCTGTACTTCATAAACCCAATAATTCTCTTGTGTAAATGCCTGAAATGTGCCAACATTTAAAAACAAGTCCTGGTGCATTGTTTACACTGTTTTATGTCCCAAATAGCTTTCAGTGTCGTGAAAACAAATCAAAGTGATATTTTCTTCATGGCGAGAGTGCGATATTTTCTCTGTAAATAAAGATCTATTTGAAAGAGTAATTTGGGTTTCTGCATCTTCCTGCTGCTCTAATGGAGGTTTGTGGACATGTGAGCCACGGGAGCATCTTTACTTAATGGTGTGCCATGAAACTGCCACTGAAATGCTAATTGACATCACCAATTATCATAATATACTCGTTATTTATATTAAGCTATGGAAGCAGCACACACTATTTAATGCTGTATAAATGCAGTGTTTTGACTGCAACAGTGTGAAGTTAAAATTTGTTTACTACAAACACAGCTTGATAAGACGTAAATCGATGGACTGGAGTCATATCAATTACTTGTGGATTATTGTGATATTTTTAATCAGCTGTTTGGACTCTTATTCTGATGGCACCCATTCATTGCAGAGGATCTATCAGTGAGCAAGTGATGTAATCGCCTGAAGGTGAAGAAATTTTCAGCAAATTTTCATTTTTGGGTGACTTATTTCTATAATGTGGTGAGATACCTGCATTTATCTATGCTGATATGAGCAAAATAATCGTAAGTGCTGCATTTATTACATTGGCTGGTGCACATTAACATTCATCTGAACTTTATCCAGCACAAGAGTGGCTCTTAGCTGTAAGTACAACCTATTATAATTACATTTCAGCACCATGGACAGCCCCTACTGCTAGCACACTAAGGAGACTTCACAAGCGAATAACATGCCACTTAAGCCTGGGAGTAAGTACTGTTTGATGGCAATCTTTTTCATGGTTGTCATTCCTAGAAAGAGACATTCCCAGCACATGGCGCGTGCATACAGTACACAAACACTTCTAAGAAACCAGATCACGTTTTTCCTATAGCATCACACTGTTATCGTGCTCAACAAATGCATTGGAAAGAACATTGTCACATTCAAATAGAACAGAAGCAAGACTCTAGGATGCACAAACTGCAAATAAACTGTTGATCAGTTTAAAACCATTCTGAAAACAGCTTGATTACTTTCATTTAATTTTTCCCCCAAGTGGCACAGAAACGGAATCCACACTGATATTAAATTAATGTTAAAAATTAAATGTTAGAAATCTTAACAATAATAATAGACTGTATAGACATCTATGTGAAGATTTTCAATTATGGTCATTAATTCAGAATATACTGTATATTTTGAATAAATCTACCACATGCTGGGTCAGTCAGGGTTTGAGTGAACCCAGAAACTTTTGTCCAATATCCAGTCTGCCTGTATAAATCTCCCAGGCTAAACTATGCACATCTGTTTAGCATGAGACAAGCACATTCTCTGAAGGCGATGGTCTCACAGGGCAAAGCCACATACACATGGGTCTGCATGAGGATGATGCCTCAACTGCTCCCCAGTTTGCGTTTGGTTGTCAAGGAGATTGTCAGACTCTATGAGCAACACTGAGCCAAGCACATAGTGTTCTCTTATTCATCAGACATGCATTTCCAGACCTTTTTTGTTCTATTAAATACAATTTCTACTAATATTTGACCTGTTATCTACATCTGACAACACATGTTTGGAAACTCCTTCATATTGATAATGGAATGACTAGCAAAAATACTTTCAATTAAATATTACACAAAACTTGATCAAAGAGCTTTAAAGTAAGACAGATGTAAAAAAGTTAATAATCACTTAATAATCAATATAATTTACAATTGGCAAAAAATGGAAATAAAAATAATTTAATATTCTTATATATCATACATAAATGTGTTTTGTATACATTAAATAGTTTATAAACAAAGAAATAAAAACCTAACGTATAATGTAATGTTAATTTCATGAAGAATTTAAAATTGGTTATACAGCACACACACTACACTGTATATAACATATTGCCTATAATTATGTATATATTATGTGTATGTGTTAGTGTGTTTTGTATACGTATTTATTTCAGGAAAGTAATTTAAAAGTGGTCACACTTTATATACTGTATATTCGCTTATATACTGCTTTGGAGCTTCATATTAAGTTTGAAATCTATGGACAACACTTGGAAATAAGTATAGACAATATACTTCTTGCGAAGAAGCATCTGCATGTTCTACTGGAAGAACTTATTTTATTATTTAAAAAATGAGAAGGTGATGTATATTTGTGCCTTGTTTATGATCCTCCCTCTCTAGACAACGCGTCTCTCCTATTGGGCAGTGTAGAAATGCCCCTAAAATGTTCCACCGCGCCAAAGAATCCGGTGCGCCTTTGCGCGAAGGACATGGACTTGGACGCATCTCTCTCTCTCCATTCCCTTACGCATCAGCTGCACTCAGCAGCTCACATGGTGCCCCAATGAACCCTCGCCCTCACGCATCGTCTAACATACAATGGATTAACAGGAAAGACATGAATGTCCGCACTGAGGACGGCATCAGCCTGTGCCAAAGGGCTCTCCAAATAGTGACGGAGCTGTGCCTCGCCGGGCACGTCGACCGGGAGAAATGCGCGGATATATTTCCGCTGGAGAGCAACATACCAGGTAAAGGAAGTTCAGGTAAATTTAACTTAAACAATGTTCTATATCCTCTCACAAACACATTTTCTCTAGAAACTTAGGTTAACGTGTTAAGGGGACTTTTTCTAAGCACGAGTGCGCGGAGTTAGAGAATTGAAAGTTTGAGAAGTTCGTTCACGGGCGTAGAAACGTACTTTACATTCATAATATTACCTGAAATTAACCATTAGACGGACATACGGTTCCACTTGTTGATTATCAGCGCGCAACAAGTTTGAAATTGGCAGCTCTATTCGTTGTCTCAGTTTAATTTAATTGGGGCGGTATACTAAGGTATAAAAGCTACAACGTACATCTGTTTACCCCTAAATGGTACATGTTAATACTTTAAAAGTGCATATAAGTACCTAAGGTGTACAGTTTTTGTACCTTTTTTTTCTGTCAATGTACAATTACGCGTCAGACATTTCGTGAAATAGCGCGTAAAAAAAACTGGCGAGTTTCCAGACAAAGCGTAGTAAATAGATTTCTGTACCGCACGTGAATAACGCACATATTTAATCTAGCAAAACCTGCATGATTATGGCGACAAATAAAAGTAGTTTTTACAACTTATCCCTGTTCAAACAAGTGTGCAAACTACAGTATCACACTACTAGGTGACAAACCATGTATGTTTGAGAAAATCTTGGTCAATATGTTTGTTTTAGCCCTGTATTCGAGAGCAAATACAGAACTACAAGTAGCATAGGCTTACAGCTATCAAAACGTCTGACAGTACAGGATGTCCTGTACTGCAAACAGTGAGGACTGAGGTATATTATATCATACATACTAAGATATATTCACAATAAAGTATGGCCACAACACAAGCCAGGAATCAAATTGCATGACAGCATGCTGAAGCAAATGATATTAGTATATTTTTATTTTCTTATATTCTCAGTGGATTTAAAAGGGTAGTGGTCATGCATGAGAGTGAGTGCATCCCTGTAGCTCATTTCTAATTGGTTAGTAGCACCATTAGCAGTAGGGTGGTAAAACTCACTCTATGATACATCAATCAACTATAATTATGTGCTGCATTGTGCAGTGCATTAAGCAGCTGAAACTCTTGCACCTGTTGGACACATATGAAGGTTCAACAGTGCCATTCATTCAGAGACCTTTTAGCATCCTAAATTGTGTTACCATTAGTTTTTGTAGTTAACATTTTTTAAATAAAGTTGTGAAATGACTTCTTATTCTTTGGTTGCATGGACCACTGAAAAGGGGAGCAAAATGACTCTGACCTCTGCTTTACTAAACAAGCACATTTCAGTCTTCTTTTTCTTATACCTTGCCCTCTCTTTCTTTTCTTTTTCTCTCTCCCTCTTTCTCCTGTTTGTCTGTCATGCATCATTTATTACCGCTGGTGCTTTCTGTCTGCCCGTCTGGTGTTCATTTATCTCTTTCTCCTATCCTTGTCTCCTTTTTCCATCACCTTCTGTTCTTTACGAACTCCTCAACACGCTCTTCCTCCAATCTTGCCTCTTTTTTCCTTGCTCTCTCTTCCTTGTTGCCTGTAGACATCTCTGTAAGTCTCCTAGCTGTGGTCGTAGGTTTCTGTGGGCTCGCCCTTTTGGTAGTCTCTCTCTTTGTCTTTTGGAAGCTGTGCTGGCCCATTTGGAGAAGCAAGGCACTCTCATCCAATGCTGACAGCTGCCCCCCGGGGGTGATGCCCGAGGCCCCCCCGGCCCCGGCCCCACCTCCGGTGTCCCATTCTGTTTCTCCTTATCTGGAGACCAAGGCAATTGGAACTGTGGGAAGGCAGCCATCGTACATCCAGCATGAGGATGAGGAGGATAAGAGGAGGAAGGTACCAGAAGTGAAGGTCAACGGCCGCAGCTCGGTTAAGATTCTGGAGGCGGCCATGAAGATCAGCCAGACGTCACCAGACATCCCTGCCGAGGTGCAGCAGGCTCTGCGTGAGCGTCTGAGCAAGCAGGCCAAAATCCAGAGGCAGACCACTGAACCTACCTCGTCCTCCAGGTGATACGCACATCTGAATGCCAATTACATGATAAATTACAGTACATGGAGATCTATTTTTGATGCTCGATTGCACACTGAATGACACTACAGAAGATGGTTAATCATTTCATTATTGCCACTTGAGTAAATAACTCATATAAAGATTAGAAAACAGAACATATACTTGGTGTAATTGAGTGGATATGCTTATAAAGAGATGCCTTTACTGAATGATAAACACATACTGAATGATTTTTGATCGGTGTTTGCCTCTGAATACAACAAATGATGGAGCAGATGTTTTTTCATTTATGAGATATGCACATGCTTTTCATGGCTGCCTTCCAGCTAGAAATAAAACAACCGGATCCAAGCCAAAGCACAGCTACTAAAAAGATTAAGCCGCACCAGCATTTATAATATACAGCATTTTCAAAAAAAATAAAATAAAAAAATATATATATACACACAAAGTATTTTCTATTACTGAACATCTATTTATACTGCCAATTTAAATAATAATTAAAAATAATAATTAATTCAAATAATAACAATTACGATACAATAATTACTATATTAGTTAAATGAATAACATTAGTTTAAAAATATAAAAATATATTTATATACATATTCAAATTAATGTTTAAAATTTATTATCACAAAGATTAACACAAAATTATCAAAGATTATCACAAAATCGGGCCAAAAAGCTCCATGTGGGTGCTCAACCACAAGCAATGTCAGACAGGAAGAGCAAATTTGGCACACCACAGCCAAAAAAGTAGAAAGTAGAAAGTACCAAAAGTAGAAAAATATTTATGTTTTCACCACAGGTAATGTTTCAAGCCTACCACCTCTTCATCAGACAATTTATTATCACAAATCTTATTTTCACGTATTCACCCTGATGACAGGGTGATGGCATGTCTCCTTGCCCATTAAACACTACAGTTCACCAATCAGAGCCCTAGAGTCACACTGCCATGGCAACAGCATTAAATGACCCCAGCAATTAAACAATCAGCTCTTCTTCTCTTTGTTTCTCATGGCACGGTGCTTAAAGAAAGCAGGGATGTAATTAGTGTTGCCACGCAATAGCACTGACATGCTGCGACTGTTTGTCTGACTGGGGAAGTGAGGAACAGCTGTGCTCGGCTCCTCGTGGAATCCATTATTGACAAGCCACAGAACTGGCATTAAAAACTTCAACATGGTGTAACAAATAAGTTGTCCTCATAAATTGCACATCGATGCGATGCATGAAAAGGCCAGGTGAAGCAACCTAAAGGTCATTGTGAAAGACTGCTTGGCTGGACTTGGGTTGACACTTTTTCTTGTTTTCTTTTCCTATTCCTCTGTCATTTCTTAAATATTAACTTCTCTGGAAGTACATCACTACACTTCCAAAATTAAAGAAACAATAAATAAACAGGCAGTTACTGTATGCCTAGAGATAATGGCAAACCATCTTCAAAAGACTTTACAATAGGCTAAATGTGAAGCTAGATTCAAAATTTCATGGTAGGTTGATCACTAAAGTGAGCAGAACTAAGATGCGGAGAAGATAGCTAAACTATTTCTGATGAGTTAATGCACGATTGTTTAAAATCATTTAGTTTTCTGGGGAAGAAACTGAAGTTATAAGAACTGCTATTATTATATAACTCCTTATTGTTTTACAATGCCTTAAGTGAAGATTTCTAAGATGTGATTCACAGTCACAACCCATTAAGTGCAGCAATAAATTACATTTAACCACATATCAAGCAAAAATATCCATGAAATGCCTGTAGTATCTACTGTAGGCTGGAATTCTTGTCCATTTCTATAGTGCTATAGTTAAAACATTTAACTGAAGTATGCACAATTCATTTTATTTAACTATGCATGAGCATGATACTGATTCCTGCAAAAATGAACTCTCTTTTGCTGTACTATAATAAAACACTATTGTGCTTGCATGTACCAAAAGCACTATTGTGCTTGAATGTACCAAGGTCAAATGAGTAGAGAGGATAGTTTGAGTTCACATGTAGTGATCAGACATCAGGTGACTGACAGGTGTCTGTGCTAACAGGACTTGAGTATTTCCACCTCCTCCACAATCTCTTATAGGGGAGAGTACAAATACAAATTGAAATCTGGCACTGGCTCACAGGCTCATTCATTACGGTTGGCAAGATATTTCAGAAAGACTGCCATCAAACACTGGATTTCGAAGGAAGTGCTCTTCAAAACATCTGAAGACAACAGTTAATTACTCTGTCTATCTTCAATTTATTGTTGCATTGTGCTGGGATGTTTGTGCAAATTGCAAGGCGTAATGTGCAGCAAACGTGCAGGTGACAGACAAGAGTTGGACAAAGTAGAGACAGAAAAAAGAGACAGAGAGAAAGATTGACAGTGATGATGAGAGATCAGGTGAGAAAAATGGCAGAAAGAATTATGTGGAGAAACAAGTACATTAAAAAAGTTCAAATCCGCTAAATGTTATGATTAATATATCACAAATTTGTTAAATGATATAATCCATCACTTTTTGTATCATGCTGTCAGTGTCATATGTTTGTTGTCATCGTCTTAAAGGTGCTAGTTGCTAGGAAACACCAAGGATAAGTAAAGAACTATGATTTCCTCATAGGACTCATGATGAGTGTTGAAAATAGGTTTTCTAGTAAAAACATCCAGGCGTAACTATTGTGAAGAAATCTTGCGAAGCCTACAATATAAAAGTTACATAAAAAGTGAGTTTAAAGAGGAACATGTCTAGTGCTAAGGAGAAACAAACTAATAGGAACCTTGCTACTAAGGGATAGTTCACCCAAAAGTACATTTTTGCTGAAAACTAACTTGCACTCTGACCATCAAAAATATAGATGAGTTTTTTCTCCCCTATCAGAACAGATATCAGAAATTTAGCATTATGTCACTTGCTCACCAACGGATCCTCTGCCGTGAATGGGTGCCGTCAGAATGGGAGTCCAAACAGTTGATAAATTCAATATCGCTTCTTCTAGTGAAAGAGTCATCTTGTCTAAAGCAGGTGAGAAATATGCAAAGATCAAGGACCATTTACAAGCAAAAACAATCCAAAACAGTTCAAAACAAAAAACTGATAGTGAATTTTAATGTGAGAGGATAACAGGGAATAGACTGGAGGAAGTGTCCAGTGGATATTTTGGCCAGAAGCAATGGTTTAAGTGAAATCGCATTAATAATAGATTTGTTTTTACAAAAATTCAGCTTTTCACTTCAAAAATTGGTAACTGATGGACTGGAGCTGACATTATTCTGCTGTTTTCATCATCTGTTAGAACTTTAATTTTGACGGCACCCATTCACTGCAAAAGATCCGTTGGTAATTACTAATTTTTTCATAAGTAGCAATAAAATTCTTCTGTTTTCATAGGCACAATTCTTTCCGTCGACACCTGCCTCGGCAGATGAATGTGACCAGTGTGGACTTCACCATGGACACTCTACCAGTGCGCCAGTCTTCTGCAGTCAGTATCGGTCGTATCAAACCTGAGCTATACAAGCAGAAGTCTGTGGACTCTGAAGAGGGCGCCAAGGAGCCGGTAGAGACGTGTGGCAAGCTGAGCTTTGCCCTCAGCTACGACTATGAGGAACAAGCTCTAGTGGTTCGCATTCTAAAGGCCCTGGACCTGCCCGCCAAAGACTTCACAGGCACCTCCGACCCCTACGTGAAGATCTACCTGCTTCCAGAGCGCAAAAAGAAGTTTCAGACGAGGGTCCACCGCAAGACGCTCAACCCCATGTTTGACGAGACGTTCCACTTCCCTGTGGAGTACAGTGAGCTGTGCAATCGCAAGTTGCACTTCAGCGTGTTCGACTTTGACCGCTTTACGAGTCATGACATGATCGGAGAGGTGGTGGTTGATAACCTGTTTGAGCTGTCTGACCTATCACGCGAAGCTGTGGTTTGGAAGGACATCCTTGCAGCCACTACAGTAAGTACAGTGTATATAGAAAAGCAAAGGTCATAACCAGTTCTTTCCTCAGATTTCTGCCAGGGTTGTTCACTATTCAGATTTGAATTTTCAAATTTGAGTTAAGGTAGCAACCAGGATGCAGAATTTGTATTTGTATGTTAGGAAGTACAATTTAAATGAATTGAAACTCCCAAGAAATTAATCCGTAATTCAACAAATTTTAAATGAATGAATGTTGGCTGGACAAAGATTTGTTTGAAAAATAAACGGCAAACTGTATTTACTTATGTACTAACTGGTCACAAACCTCTGCTTCAATCAAACAGAGCTCAAAGGAAAACTGACTGCACAAATGTGAAGGTCTCATTAACGGTTAGATTGATCTGTTATGTAAAGCCAGGTGTCAGGGAGGGCTCATCTCCAAACTGACTCACCCTTGCAGGGCACCCACATACCCCTTCCAAAAATAGACCATATTGCCAGTTTCCAGAGCCACAGGATACATGATTATCAAGCCAGAGCCTTCAAACGACAGCCATGACTAATCCAACAGGTGTGGAATTGAGTTTGCAATACCGTCCCACTGAATGCAGAATACAATAAGAAATGTTACCGGCAGTACATTTTTAGGACAAAGGAACACAAGAAATTTCCTCCATACTATTTTTTTTAGGTTCCTTAGTCAGATTGGGCCTCGTGATAATGAAGCCCACTCATTACGCCTCAGTTAATATATCAGAGCTTATGTAATCACATCAGTCATGTTGTTTATTAGAGTTTTTAAGGACAGCTCTTCTTAAAGGGATAGTTCACCTTAAAGGAACACTCCACTTTTTTTGGAAATAGG
>SCHK01444875.1:2152-12307 GCA_004124795.1 Poropuntius huangchuchieni
TAGTGATATTGTGAAATATTATTACCAGTATTGGGGAAACTTACTTTAAAAGTAATATAGCATTACTCTGTAAGAAGTAACTAATTCTGTTAGTTACTTTTTATGGAAAGTAATGCATTACCTTACTATTATGTTACCTTTTGTCACCTGGGCTGGACTTGCTTATTTATTTTTAATGACAAAAAAAAAATGTTTAAAACAGCTGTAAAGGCCCTGTAAAGTGAAATGAATAAGCCTCAAGCTGAAGGAAATGCCAATTTCTCTCAACACAGTAACAAAAGAGTTGTCAGTGAATAAATGGGAAAAAAAGTAATTTGCATTGCTTATTTGAAAAAATAAATATTTCACTGTAAATGTAAAAACAAGCTACCTGAAAAAAGTAATCTGATTACGTAACTTGTGTTTTGCTGCTTAATAATTTTGTGAAAACAATACCATTTATTTTTCAGGGGCCTTAAAATGATTAGACAATTCAAAATAACAGCATTTATTTCGAATTTTTTAATTTTTTTCTACTTTTTGCTATTTTCTGTTTTGTACTTTTTTAAATTATTTTTTTAATTTACTTTTCTTACTTTTGATCAGTTCAATGCATTCTTGCTGAATAAAAGTAAATTGCCTTAAAATAAGTAAATAAATAAATAAATTAATTAATACAATTCTATAAATAAACATTTTGTAAAAATAGATAGCTGTGGTTGCCGGAATTTTACCGTAAAAAAAAAAATTTGGTAGCAACATTTTAGGTTTTATGGTTTTAACATAAATTCACAGTTAAATACCGTAATTTCATTAACTGATATAATTTTAATATACTAACCTATTGAAGTACTGAAATCTGTTTTGTAGCTTTGTAATGCACTGATACAGTGCCCTCCACTAATATTGGCACCCTTGGTAAATATGAGTAAAAGCGGCTGTGAAAATAAATCTCCATTTTTTTATCCTTTTAATCCTTTCATTCAAAAAATTCACAAAATTCTAACCTATCATTAAAGTAAAACAATTGAAAGTGGGGAGAAAATCTTGTTGTGAAATAAATGTTTTTCTCTAGTTCATGTTGGCCACAATTATTGACACCCAATTAAAAACATCCTTTTCCCAACAGCTCTGAGTTTTCTCCTATGATGCCTGAAGAGTCTGGAGAGCACCTGATAAGAGATCAGAGACCATTCCTTCGTCCAGAATCTCTCCAGATCATTCAGATTCACAGTTTCTTCTCTTCAGTTCACCCCACTCATTTTCTACAGGGTTCAGGTCAGAGGACTCGAACGGTCATGATAAAACATTCATTTTGTGCTCATTGTATCATTTTTGTGTTGATTTTGGATGTTTTGGATTATTGTCCTGATGGACGATCAAACCATGGCCCATTATAAGATTTCTAACAGAGGCAGTCAGGTTGTCATTATAAATGAGAACTGGTTCTCAACTGACTTATCTGGTTAAATAAAGGTTAATAAAAGGTTTAGATTTTTTTTATCTGTTGGTATTTAATTGAATACAACATTAAAGATCCAGCAGTATAATTAACCGTGGGCATGGGGTACTTTTTTTTTTTAATTTTTTTATCCCTGTTTGTACTAAACCCATCTGGTGGGTTTACTGCTAAAAATATATATTTTTTAGTTTCATCTGACCATAGAAGCCAGTGCCATTTGAAGTTCCAGTTGTGTCTGACAACTGAATATACTGGAGTTTGTTTTTGGATGAGCGAGGAGAATCTTTTGTGAAACTCTCCCGAACAACATGTGCTGATGCAGGGGCTGTTTGATCATTTTTTTTAAGTTTCTCTCCCCAAGACTCAACTAATCTTTACAGTTCTACCAGAAAGACTCGGGAGATAAAGTTAATTCAAAAACATTAATTTTTTCAAAATTGATACATAAAAGTATGAATAGTATTCCTTTGGCGTAGACCCCGTCCATGGCTCGAATCTGTAATAGAAGATTCCAGCCTGTACTGCCGGAGACGGAGGCAGGGGCGGAGCCTACCCCCCTGTGGACGGGGCCAACCTGGTGGTGGTGGGGAAGGTGGTATCTGCGAACATAGGTAAGGGTGAGTCGAGAGCTTATATAGTCCTCGTGTGAGACAGCAATAGGCTCGATCTGATCACATGATGTGACGATGCATTTAGTCTTCCTGGTAGAACTTGCGCAAATCGCTTTCATTTCTCCAGCTGTGTTTCTTGGAGAGTCTTTGGACACTCAAACTCTCCTCCTCACGGTGCATTAGGACGATATAGACACACGTCCTCTTTCAGTCAGATTTGTAACATCTTTAGTTGATTGAAACCTCTTAACTGTTGCCCTGATGGTGGAAATGGGGATTTTCAATGCTTTAACTCTTTTCTTACAGCCACTTTCTGTTTTGTGAAGCTCAACAATCTTGTTCTGCACATCAGAACTATAATATTTGGTTTTACTCCTTGTGATGGATGATTAACGGAATTTGGTCTTTGTGTTCCTCATTTTTATAATCCTGTTGAACAGGAAGTCATGGCTGGACAATTTCATGCTCCTAGTCACCCTGGTGTGCTAAAAATGTAAATATGAATGGGAATATACTTCAGAGATATTTTACTCATAAGAATTTCTAGGGGTGCCAATAATTGTGCATGCATTAGAGAAAAATGTGTATTTCATCATGAGATTTTCTCCCCATTTTCAATTGTTTTACTTCAATGATAGATTATAATTTTGTGAATTTTTTGAATGAAAGATCAAAAGGATAAACAATACAGATTTATTTTCACAGCCGCTTTTGCTCATACCAAGGGTGGCAATATTAGTGGAGGGCACTGTAACCACCAAATGCAGAGAAAGTCACATGATAAATCAAAGCCCATCACAAGCAGCTTTTAAATAATAACATATATAGAAGGTGCATATTGTCATTTCCGCAAACACTAAACACAACCATGAAAATAATGCAATAAACATTCATTTAATAACATTAGATAACATACAACCCTGATGTACAAAACTGATAAGAAAAAAACTAAGAACCCTGATAACACACGTACATCTCAGAGATGTCTATTTGATGTCTGCATTTACATCTGCAAGACATATTTTTTATCTCATCTGCAATACGTCTATAGGACGTTTCCTTTTAGATGTCAAATAGATGTCTATTAGATGTCTTTAAGGTGTTTATGATTTAGAATGTATGTAAAAATGAAATACGTCTGTCAGAGGTTTGTTGACAGCAGATGCTTTCCAGATCAAGAAATCTTTAACAGACATATTGCAGACATACGTGTGCTATCCGGGAAGAAGTTATTTACGTTATTTACATAGTCATTTAAACAAAAAACATCACATTTTAAATGTAACGCAGGGAATTCTGGTAATGTCAATTCACGGTTATTCACTGTGAATTATATGTTCATTTTCACTTCCAAAAACGGTAAAATGACATGTAATGTCCAATACAGTTTTTCACCGTATATAGTAGGGGAATTTACCGTTAATCATTTAACAGATTTTTACTGTAGCATTTTTACAGTCTTTTACCATTAAATTCACAGTCATTTTTTGCAGTGCATGCTACAAACAACTACATTTTAAATAAAATAAACTTTTTTATTTCAAGGCTAAATGCTGTAAATTGCGTACATTAAAGCACATCATTTAAGCTGATTAGAACAGTTCTGCTTCATATACTTGACCCAATCATTGCACATGAAGTGGAGAAAACTTCCAGCCTGACAAAAGACACAAAATGATGCCCCGAGTTTATCCACATATTTGAAATTATTGACAAATGTGTGTCTCAAACAGAGACACCATATATGACCACAGGATGAACGATTAACATGAAAAATTTTGAAATCAATGATCCCTGAAGCAATGATATAACCACAGCTAGCATGATATGATGAAACCATCCCTTAGCGCTGACAGTCGTGACTGATGTTACTTGATATGCTTCTCTCCCAAACACATTTGGTCTTGCTAGAGGGAAACTAAATGAGAGAAGGCATAATTACCCAGCAAGACAAGGCAGCATGTCTCCTGACTACTGTGGCAATCTGTCAGTGTCAACAGTATTGGTGTTTTCCTCTCTCTGTTGCTCTGGGAATAGTTTGTGAAGTGAGCTCAGTTCAGAGAGGCCTGTATATGGCTGGCTGTGCATTAGAGCTAATTAGCCAACCCATGCATTTTAGCATTTAATAACCTAAACAGTAAATAGTTGCAGCATACCATCTACTGTAACCTTGCCTTTTCTCTTCAACACTGACATGAAACAAAGTGCTGAGAGATGCTGAGTGTCCGTCCGCTGAGATGAGCGCTGGATCTGCTTCCTCAGGCGCCCCACATTGATCCTGCTGGGGCTAAATTTAGATCTCTTTGACTTATGGTACAGCGGGTTATTGCTTTTTGCTGTATACAGATTTAAAGGTTTCACATCAGCTTCTTACCACTGCGTTTACATGTAGAGAACAAAAGCTTAACGACGTGCTTTCTCTAGCAGTGGCTTTGTATGTTGGTTAAATTAGGACATTTCTATGGATTTTGCAAACAAAAAGTCAAATATCATATTTTTGTAATAGTTAAACATGATAAAAATCACTTGGATACTTTAAGTCAAGAGTCAGCTGTATAATGATGAGGCTGATCTGTGCTTTCAGGACAAGTCATCATGTATTTTATATGTTTTATACAATGTATTAATCATAATTTCTGACTGCCAAAGAATAGTTTGGATTAGGAAAGAGCCAGTGTTCAAATTCTGGCTGATATAAGCTAATAATTATTTTTATTTTATGACTGCAAACTAAAAGATATCTTTTGTTAAAATTTGATACTAATTTGTCTAAACATATTAAAAATAAAACACTTAAATATAAAATTTTCAAGAGCTAAAAGCAAATTAAACACCTTTTAAAAGTAACAAGAGAATAACATGCACAACTAAATATATAATATCGACTAATATGATCAATTTAAATGATTTGGTATTAATTTATTATGCATTTCTAATTTTAAGATAATGTCATGAATGTTTATGGGGTCACATTAAGATACATTTTGGTTCACACCAATCAACCAATCAAGCTTTCTGTTTGTCACTGTGGCAAATTCATGTAATCCACTTGAACATGAATGAACTTCATGCTTATTTTTTTTTTCTTCTAAAAATCATCATCATCATTTTGTTTTTTAATATGAAAGGCCAAAAAGATCAAATTTTGTTAATGATGTGGGGCAAAGGTAAATGTAACAAGGCACCTCTCATATCCGTTAGATTTCGTCTTCGTCTTCTTCTTCTTCTTCTTCTTCTTCTTCTTCTTCTTCCTCTTCTTCTGTTTCTTCTGCTTTTAAGACTATGGCCACCCATAGAACCGCTTGTGGAAAAGTTGTGAAATTTGGCACGCAGATAGAGAGGAGTCTGAACTGTCACCACAGCAAATTTCATGTCTCTAACTCAAACTCTCTAGTGCCACCATTTGTCCAAAGTTTCACTCAGGTTTATGCTAATAACTTTTGAACCATAAGGTCTAGAAGCAAAATTTTCAATCTTTTTTTCATCTTATTCCTTGGCTCATGTGGAGTCGAATGAAATACAATCGTTAGTTTTAGTTTTTTTTCGCTATTTTTAATAGTCTGTGACAGTCTGGCCTATTGTAATGAAAGTGATCTCAATATATTCTTTGCATCATACCGAGAACATCGATACCAATTATGCCAGAATTGGCCAAACTTCCTGTCCGCCATTTTGATTATTGTTGAAAACCTATTTTTTCGAACTCCTTCTACAGTAGACCGTAGGTCCGACTTTCACCAAATATCATCTTCTGACCATGCTGGCAAAAAGTTATGGATTTTGCGTGGATATACAAAACCATTTTCGTTTAACACATCAACAAATTTGCTGGAAAGATGCCTATCTCTGCAAAGCTTTGACATATTTACACCAAACTTTGTATGTGTCATTGTCACCTCACACTGACCACGCCACATCAGTTTGGTAACAGCGCCACCTATTGGTCAAGAGAGATAGACTATTTATAAACCATTAAATGAAATTTCCAAAAATGCCAATAACTTTTGATTGCATTAGCCTATTGTAGTGAAATTGGTCTATGTAAATAAATATTCCTTGGGTCATGCCAACAACATAGATACCAATTATGCCACAGTCAGCCAAACTTCCTGCCCGCCATTTTGATTTATGTTGAAAATTTTCAAGTAGAAAACTACTTTTTCGAACTCCTCCTCGACCGTTGGTCCGATTTTCACCAAAATCTAATCAGTTCATCTTCAGACTGTGCTGAGAAAAAGTTATGGATTTCGTGTTGATAGACAAAACAATTTTTGAATGTTAATGCAACAAATTTGAGACAGGATGCCAGATTTCTTCTGAGGCTGTATCTCTGCAAAGCTTTGACATATTGACACCGAACTTACTAATTGCTTCAGTAATTGATGCTTGCTTCTATGGTGCTTGGCCCCTTAATTGCTGCTTGCAGCTATATTTGATATTGTTATTCTTTCTACTAGCAAATTGTTAGTAGAAGAATTGAAATAGTACAAGTATGAAAAATGTGTTTTAGGAGAGTTTACTTTTACATGGCCAAAGTGTGCACAGTTGAAGAAACACTCAGACACTAGATTAAAGATATATCTCATCACGTCTGTCTGTGAAAGCTGTTAAGAGTGAACAAAGTGGAAGAAGGGGGCATTTGAAGGTTGAGGAAGCACTTGAAAAGCCAGCATTTATCTTTAGGCCTCAACACCCTGCTGCCTCTCGACTGCAGAAAGACGTAAGAGAGATGATTGCTTCTCATAAAATCAGAAAATTCCCAGGAAGCAATTATTAAAAAGTGGTATATCCAGCTCCTCTGGAATTCATATGATAAAACTCACATGAGGACATGAACTCCCTTCAAAGTCATAAAAGCCTCAAGGATTGTACAGGATTGCTTATGGAAATTTCTTCCTTTGAATGTCAATTAAGATCCTATTGGATAAACAGAAATTCTGACAAACAGGAACTGATTCTTGTGGGATTCTCAGTTGATTCCATTAGAATCCTTTAATTATGATAGAAACTCCATTAGAATGCCATTAACATTCTTTATTAGTGAAGACATTACTATTCTCTCTTGTGCACCTGTTCTCTTCTTGAATAAACCGGTTGTACTCTGAATTTACTCTTTTTAATACATTCAGTTTTTGTTAGGATCGTCTTTATCTATACGTAGGAAATAATTTTAATGCGTTTAATTAAATGATTGTAATTAAAAAGATCACTCTCAGGGTTTATTAATATACATCGCCTTTCAAAATGCCTTTCCCATTAAATCAGCCCCTAATGAAGAATTATGAGGGGTTTACAAGCAATGTGGTGTCATCCTGCTGTGATTATTAATCTTCATCAATAGCCCAAAAGATGAAATTCTATTATACACAGATGCCTATTCAGCTTTCATCTGTGACCGGGTATCTCAGAAAACAGCAGAATTCAATTTCAGTGATAATTACAGTGAGAGCACCAAAAGAAGGGTATGTCTCTTCTCCGTTCTTCTGCAGAGAGCCGCTTATTTTAGCTGTCTAGGGACGGAGATTGGAAGAAACAAGCCAAGCACTTTCAGATACAATTTAAAGAGAATCCCGGAGCACTGCTCTAAATTGCAGTATTCCAATAAAAGCCCTTGGAGGATTTTAGTGAGCTTGAAGGGGATGCTTGTCAAGCGGCGACTCGAACAGATATGTCACACGATGGCCAGTCTGGTGCAGACAGACTTTTGACCAGTGGCATGATGTCAGGTCCACATTGCAGCTTATTCTGGCCAAAAAAACGCCTACTTAGAGAGGAAGAGACCATCTCACTGACACATAAAGCAACAACCACAGTTAGGCGTGGGTGTATCTGAAATAGTTTGTACTGCAAAAAAGATCCAAAAGTAATAATAGAGGGCTGCAGTGATGGTGTATTTTTGTAGGCCATCCAGTAAGTTGGCATTAGCATGGTTCCTTCCACAAAAGAACTTTCCATTGGCCTTTGGATTAGTGCTGAAAATAAGCCTTGTGGCCAACAAAGGTTTGTGAATCTTACACGTTTTGTTTATCATGATAATCTTCACAAATGAACACAACTTTTATCAATTTTGAAGTCTAAATGCAATTAGCAAAAGTGAAAAAACTAAACATAGGCTACAAACCAACTAAACTACAGTCGCATGTCTTCAGCTTCACACAACTAAACCCTTTCAGTCTTTAAAAAAACATTCTCACTAAAATGTTTGAGTTTGAATACTTTGCAGAAGCGTGATTTTAAACACAATGAGGCTGTGAAAGCGTCTAGTGAGTAGATGAGTTTACCTGTTGGGCATGAAGATGTTTAATATTCCCCGCAACCTCTGTAGTCCCATTTAGATGCTTGTTAGTTACTGCTTTTTGCAAGACAACACACTTTTAAAAAAATCACTGATGTATTTCATGTCTCAGAATAAAACATGAAGACATGAGCTTTCATTAGACCTTATTTTAAGCATTTAGCCAAAAACCAATTGACATCAGGATGATGGAATCGGAAATGCTAAAATGCTAAAAATATTTAGGTAGCCTAACATAGTCGTTTATGATTATTATTATTTAATAAAGAAATAGCCTATATATATATATATATTAATATTATTAATATTGGGTCCCTCTTGACTGTTAAATATCAAATTATTTGACCATTTTATGACAATAAAAATTTATTGTAAAATATCATGCGGTGCAACTCTTCAAAACCTTATTGATATTTGACTATATTTAATGATACTTGTAAAACAACACTTTTTATCATGACAAATGCATTTAAAAACCTTTTATAAAATAATGATCAAAATTTGACCACTCACTTCAAGGTGTGATGAAAATGTTATTAATTTTTACTTCGTGGTTGCATCACTTGACATTTTTAGAGCCATTATATGTATACATTTAGGAGATACTTTGACTTCAGTTTTGACATTCAAGGTACAGATTTGGATTTTATAAGTTATAACCCATGGTCCACTGTTTGAGCTTAAGGAAGTGATAATTAATCCATTAAATGCCATAAATTGCCATACCAATGTTAATTGTATAACATGTTTTTTAAAAACAACAAAGAGATGCATTTCTAAGAACTCTAGGTTTTAAATCTGAATTTTTACTATGAATACAATTATTTGTCATTGATCCAGGTGCATGAAAATTTAATTTACTTCCGAAAAATGTAAGGCTGGTCTCCATATTGTTGAAAGAGAGACTAAATAAACTAAATAAAGAGAGACTAAATAAAGTAGTCTTACTGAGGCATCAAAAACTCAAAAAAGCATTTGTTGCCTTGAATACTTGTCAACAGCTCTTTTGTATTTAAAAATTTGTCAATGCCTTTTGACCTTTTTCCTTTTTGATTGTGCTTAAAGATTGGGAAGAATATTCCTTAAAGTACTGAAGTGCAGTAAACAAGCTTAAGATGTCTGACTTTAATGAGCGCCTCTTTGTTTTTCTCACACTTAACAAGCATTGTACAGTCTTTACACTTTGGTGAACAATTCTGAACTGTCTGGCCTCAAAACTAGACATCTTTATTGTACAAACCTACTCTTGCTCTCGAGACGGCGCTGCTCATTTCCATAGAAACAGACCAAATTAGCACTCAGCCTTGTGCATCAGAGTTTTTCCTTGCTATCTCAAATAAATAAATGCATCTAAGAAGAAGAAAATTCAGACGGAAAATGTCAACATTTTCATCATTTATGCACGGTGATTAATTTCCCACTTTTAGCACAAGCATTAGAAATGAATTCCTGCCTGCAGTGCTGTAGTGAGGAGAACGCAGACGTCGACGCTGATTAGCGTTTTCACTCACATGTTGGGATGTGGTTGTCTGTGATGATTTACATTACAAGAGGAGGAAATTTTAATCAATGGAAACGGTGTCTACAGCAGTTCTTCTGAGAGCCATTAATGAGGACTGATAGCAGGAGAAACGCTCCACCCAAACATCTTGCGAGACATAAAAGCAGCATCAGCAAAACGTGCTGGGTGAGGAAGAACCAGACAGATGGAGAGGGAGAGAGAGAGAGAGAGAGAGACAGTAAATGAGACGCAGTAGTCATGGATATGAGGCAGAGGAGGGGTGATGAAGATGAGATGAGATGAGATG
>SCHK01444880.1:0-10553 GCA_004124795.1 Poropuntius huangchuchieni
GTCATAGCTCGTTATTTTCCTTACTTTTATTTACACCAGCTAAGTAGTTTAAGTAGTTGCAGAAGATTCTTTTTTTTCATATGTGGTCATTTTGTACAAGTCTGACACCTGGTGGTCAAAAGGAGAATTGAAAAATAATAATATTTAAAGAACTCAATATGCACATAAGGCATATATTTAAAAAAAGCCACTAAGAGACTAATAACCTTATTACATTCTGATACAGATCTGCCTTATACTTCCCATATGGCACAGGTTGGTAGCAGGCCAATGAAAACCACCCATTTAATTAAACTGTGCCATTATTGTGTGAGATCATCTATTCTGTTTGTATATCCATGCTTGGCGTGCTGTTGACTCATTACAGTTTTAACCTTCATTATTGCAATAATGAAGTTTAATAATCGTCTTAAAGCTCCCGTAATCACGTCAACAAATATTAGCTCCCATTACACATCAGTAAACGCTTCTAGGCATAGTTTGCCACAAGCTGTAGCCTACTTTAAAAATGAGCTTGTTCTATTCTATTCTACTCTACCATTTTAATATTTTATGTTAAATTATTGGTTTATATTAAATATCTCTGTTGCATTCTGTTTTTCCGTGTCTCACCAGGAGATGTCGCTATTGACTGCAACGATAATTTAACCGAGCGGAAACTCGCTGCTCTCAGGTAAACGTGTCATTCATGACATCATCGGTTTGGTATGCCAAACTCACATGTCATTGTAAACAAAGAAAAAATAACTAGGCATCCTAGACTGTGCAACTTTACCTAGAATTTATTAAGAACTTTTTTTTTGTTTACAGCTTACCAGTTATTGATTAGCAGATTGTTGCTCTAAAACCCGGAAGGAATTAGCATTTTTGAACCGTGTTGCCTCTGGATTTTCATTTGGGTTTGAACTTTGAAGATGTCATGAGTAAAATAAGGTCTGTGATTTACATTTCTTAAATTGTTTTAACCGTTTTATTCTGCAACATGAATTGCAAATAGTTACGTTTGGATTTTGAAACGTTGCTTAAAAACCCAAATTGCTAACAATTTGTCAAATAAGGTCTAAAACTATCACAAAGATGAAAGTTTACGTGATTTAGGAATCAGACAACCATTGTAGTCTTTAATCTTATAAATCTATACATATCTTTTTTGTTTTTATGTAGGAACTTACAGCTGTTGTTATTTACCACGACATGTATTATTAAATTAAAATATGCTAATTAAAACAGTTCTCATTGGTCTGTGGCTGAAGCTGCCCCGGTAATGGGCGGGGTTTTGAGAGCAGCGAGAGTGTGTGTGTGGAGCGGTTGTGTTGGACGGGGTATTTCTCTCTACTGAGAGGTGCTGTTAATGTGAACTGGACCTGCATTTGCACACTACCGCTGATATGGAGCCCAGACAACAGGGTGAGCTTACTTTCCAAACACTTTCATCTCTTATTCTTCTGTAAATATGCTTGTGCATGTAAATGTGTTTGAATACTTCTGTAAATATGGTTTCACTTTCTTGTGTATCCTCAAATAACTTTAGTCATTTGCTGAAGAGACACGTTATGTTATACTGGTTTTATTTTTCCGTACTAGAAAAATAGATATGATAGATTAAAACACATAACTAGACAGCTAACAGCCTAATAGTAATCTTTTAATACACATATTAGGCTATTTAAAAGTCATAAGTACACGTCTAGTTAATTTAGGCTTCATTCTAACGATGTGCATTAGTTTAAGCCAGGCTTGTGATCAAGTTTTCCAGGGATCTGGTGTCAAAACACGTAAACAAATGAGGGAATTGGATGCAGCTCCTCCCTCTCTCTATCTCTCTCTCTCTCTCAAGTTCCTTTAGGTACAGTGATCTGGACAACCACGTGACCTTCCCATTTCATTTCCACGTGACTGTCCAGAAGGAAATAATTGAAATCTTGTGACCAGATATGTTCCAGTGGTAGTACCAGTGAATTGACTGGTCTTTAACTAAACAAAACTGTACAGTTTAGTAGTATAGACATCCTGTTGGCACCAAGTGCTGTGTTACTCCACCAATGTAACAAGCTCTAATGACAGGCTTGGGCAGTGCAAAGTCATATAATTACCATCAATCAATGTCAGTGTAATAAACACACTTTTTAGTATAGGCATACTGTTTGAGATCTAGGCAAGGATCATCAGCACCTGTACCAGCAGGACCAGTGATAACCAATGAATTAATATTAGAACAGCAAACATAAAAAAACAAACAGCAAGAAAGTTAAGCTGTAGTATAGTAAGTTAAATCATGGCGATGACAAAAAAATCTATATATTTCAAAAAGCTCTGCTGTTGTTATTATAGTAGTACAGTACAGTAAAGTTAAAATAAATAGCAGTTTATGGTATAGTGTAGTATTTTTATAAAATGTAAATCATTTATTTTTCATTTATAATGATGTATTTTGGAATTGTTTATTTTATATTTATAGAATTCTTATAATTTGACTAGACAAAATGCAAGTAGATTTACAGTAAAGTAGTTAAGTTTGTGAATAGTAAATATAAAGTAATTAGTATACCGTAGGAGTACAGTATAATATAGTGCACACAAACCTGATACTATAAATCGTATATTTATAATATGTATTTATAATTTCATGTTATTAACACATTTGTTTATTTATAAGCGCTAAATCAATATGTGTACACATTTGTGCATTTATCCTACTTTAATTTTTTGCTTGTTTTGCCAATCATACTTCACAGAGCTGTATTCTAGCGTACTGACTCCTGAAGCAATAGTAGACTGGGGTAAGAGCTTGCTGTGTAATGTAATGAAAGTGAATGTGACAAACCCAACCTCTGTAGCCGTGTAGATCACTCCATTTCCACCTCTGAGCTGATGGGTGCTGAGTTGTGTGTAGTTCTTTGACATAAGTGCTTTTAGATGGAAGTAGACAGCCATGTCAAAGACTTTAGCATGTTCAAAACATGTAGACACTTCTAAACCCTAGAATTGTGACATTATTTGATTGACAGACCCTTTGTTGTGCTTTATATGCACACCATGTTGAAGTTCCCTGAATGAGACAACATGGGTTTGATATGCATGTCTGTGCACATTTTGTTTTTGAATGATTTTGAACATCTTGCTTCAGTGCTTTGCTGTGGCAGCCTGCATGTTGACTGCGTGTTCTTGTGAGATTTGAGTGGCATTTTGTAATTTGCAATCTATTTGGTGTATCAGCTGCTCATGAATTAGATCATGTAATGTTCTTCTTATTTTCAATCTGCTGAACCACAGAAGACAGAGAAACTTTCCATGCAGGTAGGTCTCAAAACATCTAATTTCATCTGAAGGATGTAGCTTAGCTGAGTTTTAAATGCAACCCATTATACACTTTGGATGGTCACCATCTGGAATTTCCTGCCGGTCACTCTGCCGTGTCTCTGTGCAGCAGTCAGACAGAATTAAATCCAGTCAGATAATCACTAAGGAAAAATCCCTCAGATTACTCTGGCCAGAAATTACGCAATAGTTCACTGAAACCATGGCCTTAAATTATACTGCTTTATTTCAAGCTCCAAATAGATTGTGCTTGCATTATTGAAATGGAGCAAAAACAGGATTTGTTCCATTTGTCACTGAAAACACTTATTATTAGACTATTAGACTTTTTGTTTGTTAGTAGTGCTGTCAAACGTAGCCCAGTGACACAAGCATCGCTATTGTCAACTAAAACTAAAACTGTTTGTAAGTTATTACTAAAGTACTAAAATTGCTAGCACTAAACCTAAAATAAATCCATTAATACGGAATAGAAAAATTAAAATACTAATAAAAATAAAAATAACTACTTAACCTAAAATTTGAATGAAAACGTAAAGATATATATAAAAATAAAAGCACAATAATAGTAGATAAATAATACTAATATAACACTAACTTGTGCATTTGGTTGATAATAAGAATGCCCTCCTCCTCCTCACATTGAAATCTTTCTCTGAGGACAGTGAAGTGATTCTTTGTGAATCTGTTGCGTCGTCGGGGAGGAAAATGAGGGCATTGAGAAAGCATAGTCCAGTGAGCTTGAAGAAGCTGAACTGTTGAGTACACTGCCCTGAAGGGACACTTAGTTACTCAGATGACACACCAAACACCATGACACGACTCTGACTCGCTCACCCAGACAGGAGAACACGAGAAAGATCAACTCTGATTGGCTCATTAATGACAAAAATAGACCGCTAACCCAGAAAGGGAATGTTTGAAGATATGGAGGAGTTTCTTTCTGGTTATCACTTCTTTATTGCATTTTCCTGTCATTTTAGTGATGGGAAGTCATACTCATTTCAACGAGTTGGTTTGAGCAATTTCTTCACGTTGTCTTTGATTAACCAGCTCAACCAGGTTCCTAGAGATAGGTTAAAAATAATGGTCTACATTCAAGGTCAGTCTAAGCTGTACTGATCAGTTAAACAAGTGTGAACCATCTAGAAACCGTGTCATTATTTCAATTTGTTTTCAAACTAATCCTTTTTTCCATCTGAAATGCACCATAGCTTTATCTTTTTAAATGATCTTAGCTTAAATCTTAGATGTCTCAGCATTTCATCTTGGTGTTGTTGAATGAACCAATTTAATATCGCACAGCTCTCTTTTTCCAGTAATAAACCTTCAACAAAGATTTAGCTCAGTATCTGTAGACACAGTAGAAAGGCAATGGAATGGAAAGGGTATTATTTTACATATTTAACACGAAAATGATCCTCTGTACTTCCTCTTATTCAAGACGCAGACCCTTAAATAGATTTAGGGAATCCGATTCATGGGATAATTGGGAGCTTGATGCAAGACATCAAGAAAGTTGCTAGGCAACCTGAACAATGAGGCTGTGGAAATGTGAGATAATTGCTTTTATAAAGTAACTTTTCTTCTGAGTTATGCTCAAAGATCCGACCTTCAGATTTAATCTATATCAAGAAATCAATTCTTTTTATAAGTAAATAAACAGTGTTGACATCTTACAAACTGAAGACCCAGAGGGGTAATCTAGCGTCTCAGATAATGTCAGAATTTTACATGTGTAAAGTCAAGGTATGTTGGTGTTTATGTCTTAATATCGGAGGGGCGGTTACCAATCCACCATCTTGCTTTAGTTGTAAACAGATAGATATGATCTTCTGTGCAAGCTGTTGTGTATGGTGTAAATGATGAATCTGAGATCTCATTCCTGAGTGCTTTCCTTTGCTTCGACCGTCCAGCTCTGCTCTTCTACCTGCTGATTGCATTAGCCACTAAAAGTGTATCACGCGTTTCACAGTACTCTAATCAGCTTCTCGTTTAATGACTGACCAGATCTCTGAGATGTGACTCTTGTTTCCCTGTGGACAAAAACAACCTTAACATTTACTCACATTACTGGAGCCATATCAAATGCATTAGTGCTTCATATGAGCTTTCATTTTCTAGCTATTGTAGGATTTAGTTTATCTTTCACTTTAATCATGAGTGTTTTTGACCTCCAGCATAATGTTTCTGAAGCACATTGAGTTTCTGAGTAAATTAATTATAAAAGTAACAGGGTGTTTTGACATTCGAGTCCGGAGTTGTTTTGTGTATTCACAATACGCACGGTATATGCTATCATTTCAATATAATTTCACTCTTGGATGAACACTCTAAAATATTGATTTATGTAAGTCATGTCAGGCATGTATTGCAATGAAATGAAACTAAAACATAATGATGTATACTGAGTGGGTGATTCTGCAGTTGAAACTGGGATTTTGGAGAACTAGGTTGAGGTTTCAGTGATAGTGTGGTAATTAAACCATATTTCTACATTCATGTCCTCTACTCTTTACGTTTAAATCCTCAAATGTGTAAGATAATACTGTTGTTTTGGTGTCTCTTTATGTCAATTATGAGGTGCTTTAGACTGAAATCAGCCTTATGTTGCTTCAAAACATGCTGCCATAATGCTTGTAAAAATGGCATCAGTTGATCAATGTGATCTTTAATGTGATCTTAAAGAAAACTTGTAAAGCTCTGTTATACATCATAAATCTCTATGCTCAAATTTCAAGGTGTTTTCAGTCTTTTTTATACAACCTTTCATTATAACTCCAAATACACCTTCATTCTGAGATGAGGCAGGATAATTACACAGTTAAGGTGATGGTTAAATGTGTTTAAAGGCTTTTCAGACTGACTGAAGGGTCGTTTCTGTACAGTGCAAACATAATTCTATGTTATAACTATCTTCAGTGTTAATTATAAAAATAAATGTTTATTGAGCACCAAATCAGCATATTAGAATGATTTCTGAAAATATAAATAAATTAATTTTCCTTCATGTGTATAAATTGTACCCATATCCTGTGTTTTAATGAGTTTTGTGGGACTTTTGGGCGAAATTGTTCTAAGGTTTTATCATTCTTTTAGAAATGGTGCATTGACTTAACACAAGTTATTTCTGTGAAACCAAATCTGCGCAAGAATGTGTGCTCAAAGATTTGTCCATTTGATTGAGACATGTTAACAATAACTTTCATTGTTCTGCTATTTTTGTACATTTATTTCCAGGTTTATTGGACAGAGAGCCTCTAAAGGAAGTGGACGAGGATATGGTGTCAGAGGTGGATCTCAACAACACTGTCACAGAAGAGGAGCGAGAGGAAATGGAGAATGAACTGATTAAGGTATTTTCTGCAGTGTTTTAGTGCTAGACCAGGAAAATAGGCAGGGTGATCCTTCGAAACTATGTTAGTCTGTGAACCCGAAGGCTACAAAGCTCAAGCAGAAATAGTACATGTTATGTAAATCCTGCAGATCTGTCTGCATTTTCCTTCTTTGCATGTTGTGACTCACTTTTAAAAAGTGAAAATCTGCCACTGTTTACTTAAAGGGATGGTTCGCCCAAAAATGAAAATTCTGTCATTAATTACCCTCATGTCGTTCCAAACCCGTAAGACCTTTGTTCATCTTCAGAACAAAAATTAAGATATTTTTGATGAATTTTAAGAGCTCTCTGACCCTCCCATAGACATTAATGTAATTATCAAGGTCCAGAAACGTAGCAAGGACATTGATAAAATAATCCATGTGACATCAGGGGTTTGGAATGACATGAGGGTGAGTAATTAATGACAGAATTTTCATTTATGGGTGAACTATCCCTTTAAGAAGCTACAGTATTTTTTTTTAAATCTGTTATAAGAGTTAAAAACGACATTTATTAGTGTAAAAGTATAGTTAGGTTGATTTCAGTCATATTAGAGCAATTAGTTAGGTCCAGTCTACTGTACTGTATTTCCTGAAATATACTGTGCTGTTGCTACACAAATGGTCTGCATTATCTCATCCAGAACATACACCCATGATTGAAAATCATGTGACCAAAGCTTTCCCATTTTTTCTTGGGCTACTTATCCCACGGTCCACTGAGCCATGTAAGGCCGATGTTAACTAAAACAGTTTGCATATGAGACAGAAATAAAAGAGTGGACACTTTATATCAGAATTTAGTTATCTGTTGTTAAGGCTCTGCCCCCAACCTTGACTTATTTTCCTTCTGCCAGTTAGAAGAAGAAATCACTACTTTGAAACAAGTCCTGGCCTCCAAAGAAAAGCGTTACTTGGAGCTGAAACAGAAACTAGGGATCACACCCCTGAGTGAACTACGACAGAACTTCTCCAAGAGCTGGTACGACATGCAGACCACTACAGCGTAAGTAGCCTTTGCTAAACCTCGTGATTTATGTCATATTTCATTCTGGCTTATGATATAAGATGCATCATGCACCTTTTTGAAAAAGACAACAGTGGTGGTCCTTGCACAAAAAAGAAAAGACATGACCAAAATGGGACAAAATCACTTTTTAACAACCTAGTAGTTCTATATGTGTGTTAGATTAGTTAGTTTAGTGGTACAGTTTTTGCTTAACAAGTAGTTTAGTTCAGATATGCAGCCAAATTATTTTTTATATATTTCTGAATGTATATATTTCTGTAGTTAAGTTGTTAATGTTAACTAAAACTAAAAAAAAATTGTTAATTAAAATGAAACTGAAATAAAAAATGAATAAAATAAAAACTAACTGTAACTATAAATAAATAAAAACTTAAAGTGAACTAATATAAAAAATAAAAAAAACTACTAATAAAAAGTTGAGCACAAAGAGTATGANATTGTTAATTAAAATGAAACTGAAATAAAAAAATGAATAAAATAAAAACTAACTGTAACTGTAAATAAATAAAAACTTAAAGTGAACTAAAATAAAAAATAAAAAAAAACTACTAATAAAAAGTTGAGCACAAAGAGTATGAACAATAGTGATTTAACGATATATATCTCATGCAATATTATTGTTTTCTTATTAAAATCTAGTACTTTTCATCAAAAATAACAATATTTACATTGACCGGTTGTTTATTAGCTAGCTTCCTTCTTGAGGATGAATTGCAATCTGAATGAACATGTTGACACAGCGGTGTTTCCTTCTGTCGATGTGTATTTAGGTTATTGCCATCACAGTGTGATCCATATCTGCCTCATTTCACATTCACCCAGACAAACAATGACTTTCTGAGACACACACAACTCATTTGCACAATAATAACGTCATTGCAACTAGGTTTGCTGCACATCTCTCTTTCTCTTTATACTCACACACTGAACAGACAAATGAGCTATTACTGTCAATGAAAGGCAAGTAAAGACTTACTTTATATCATGTCTCTTCATGACTCATGAAGTCTCATAATAAAGCTGTTGTGCATGTTTACTATCACTACCATCAGGAATAACACAGACAAATACACAAACGAATACACAGATTACCAGCTTGATGAACAGAAACCATTCATAAGCAATGATTATGTGAATTTATTCTAACAAAAGAACATTTATTCATCTAGCAGATGCTTTTACTGAAAGCAACTTACAAATGACAATAATGCAAGAAGGAACAATTAATCAAAAGAAGAAAATGCAGTAATTCTGCTGTACCAAATTAGCAAATGTTTGAGCTTGTCAGGTTGGTTATTGTCTGTAAGAAGCACCATGTTAAATGTTACTTTTTTGTTGGATAAATCACAGAAAACAGGTTTGGGATGACTTTACTGGTGAGTAAATATAGACATCATCCTCATTTTTGGGTGAACTGTTCCTTTGAGTCTACGATTTATGCCTTTGGTATTTTCAAATCCCACAGTGATATGTTTTTTATTACACCAATGTAAAATGGTTCTTAGTTGGTTGTCATTTTTGTTACAGTAGCTGTGGTGACTTCACAACAGTTATTTTTAAAAAATGAAATCTGTAATAAGTCTGCCTGACTTTGTTTATATCCCATGTTCACCCGGTTATTCGGTTACTACGTGACATGGGAACTAGCGTCTCAGATGAATAGTCCTTCTCATGTCACAGTTGCCATGGTGAGGAGGTTGTGGGCTGAGAGGGACAAAGCGATCAGATGGCGTCTGCTGACCGATAGGGATGATTCCTGCATTAGCCTGAGTGTCTCTGCACATACTCCCATCAAAGGACTAGATTTCCATCTCTCAGACTGGTCTCGGGTCAGTCTAGATGTGCTATTATACAAAGCATGTAATCTTACAATGTGATTCACCTCACGTACTGTAATTGGGCTGTGAAATGTGACTTTTAGCATGATACAACTTAAAGAACCAGTTCACCCAAAAATGAACACTCATGTCAGTTCAAACCTTTATGACTTTCTATCATAAAAGATGTTTCACACTATGTTCATTCTGCATTTTCCATATAATATAGAGGGATGATCGAGCACCGAAAATCTCAGACTACAGTATATTCCAGGTTTTCAATTTTTTTGTGTGAGGAACACAGCAATGTTGTTTGTAGACTTTTGACTGATCAGAATGTGCCAGGATTGGATACTGTGTGTGTAAAATGTTATTAAATGTGGTATGTAGAGCTCTTGGGTTCAAAAAGTGACTTCAGTTGAAGTCTTGCTGTTTAAAATGTGATGGAACTCTCATACAACAGACCTAATAACATTTAGGTAAAAACAAAGAGTAGGAAATCACTTTATATAATACAAACCTATATTTAAGCATATGCATGTATTTAAATGTCTGATTGTTATTTCTGTAGAGTATCAATAGCATTGTGGCTGTAGTGTTCCCTTTGTAGACTGTCTTATTGTATTCTCTGGATTAAAGCAGAATTTCTTCCTGTTTTGTACGAGATCACAGAAAAAGCTGAAGTCAATTGTTCCTGTCTACAATTCAGAAGAGGCACCTTTTTGTTCTTTGCCTGTACATGTTCTAAGTTTGTTCTCATTCTTCAGTCTCCTTTGGGAGCTGACGTGTCTAATATTTAAATGTCATATTTATTGTATTCTAAGATCCACTAAAGAGTTACACCAGGGGTTCACAAACATTTTTCTAAGTCAAACTCCTTAGAAAATATTTTCTTTTTTTAATATTTGAAGTTAATATTAAAAAATATATATAATGTCACATTTTCATTTTCATAGTTCTCTGAGGTTGGTTATTGGCCACATGACAATTAACAATGCAATTAAACATAA
>SCHK01444885.1:0-13192 GCA_004124795.1 Poropuntius huangchuchieni
AAAACACAATCAAATCCCACCTTGAAGTGCAATGGTTTCTTGGAGGTGAAACACTGGCAGGATGTGGCCTGAAGGTGGCATTGTTATTTTGGAGCCACTGTTCACCAACACTAACTGAACGACGGCGGAATGGTGAGCCCTGGGGAGCAGAGAGAGAGAAAGAGAGAGACACCACCATTAGTCACAGAATGACGCACTGCAGGTTATATTACAGCTGCAAACACTACACTACAAACAATGCATCAGTGCAGCAAACCTGTGAACTGTTATACGCATTAAGGCTAATACATGACACCTTATTTCAGGAGATATTAATCAACAAGCAAGCTCAAAATATGCAGATCACAATATTTTTTGCATGATTTTTCATCCTAGTGCCAAGCATGTGTTCAGACAAAGAGATCGACCACAGTGTCCTTAACTCCACTAGATGGCACTGCAATACCATCCACATTTCGTGTGGGCGGAACAAAGGACACAAAAACAACATGTGCATGTCACTCCCATTTCCAGAGCGAAAACACAGAACGAGTCCATGTGGTGCTTTGTATGTTCTGAAAGCCTCAGAGAAAACGTTGCATAACCGATCCATTACCTATAAGTACTGCCAGCAAAAAGCACTCTTTTTAAGACATCTGTGCTAAGATTTCTCCAGCCTTGTAGACTCTCACCTGTTTGCTCTGGTGAACTGTGAGAGATGGAGTCCAATGACAGGACACAGGAACAGACACTGGTTTGCTCTGAGTCACAACCTGAATGGGTGGAGCAGCCTGAGGAACGGACATCAACATAATAAACAACCATCCATGTTTGTTTATTTATGGCCAGTTTACATGCAAAAAGTGACATAGTGACACTGATCGTATATTTGAAGGCACAAAACGCTCTCAAGTGAAACACGTTGTTTAATTGCACCACAACAATGTTAAGCATCTTACCTGGTAAGAGTGCTCAGAATGGACCTGCCAGAAACTGCCAGGGGCGGACTGGCTGAGCGGGCTGGGCTGGAGCACGTCCTGGGTGGAGGGAGGTGGGGGCGTGAGCCGGCTGGGACTGGATGGAGAAGTGCAGGAAGGCCGGTGGCCACCAGAGGGAGTGGTCTGTTCCAAGTCCTGATAGACTTCTGTGTAGTAAAAGTCTTCTTCCCTTTGGGAGTGCTCATCACTTTGTCTGCAGAAAACAGGATACACAGTATGATTACGATAAAAACGTCCAGATTGCAGCATTCACTGGCAAGAACGTATGGTTGCGATACATAAAGATTGTGATGCTTACCCAAGATGAGAATTTCGAATGTGACGTTTGATCCCCACTACTGTGGTCAGTATTTTTCCACAATTTGGCCACAAGCACCGATATGCAACTTTTACTGAGTTCTAGAGGGGGAAAAACAACGATAAAAAAAAGATAAGCTACATTCTCCATAAACCAACCCCTAATGTAGTAGGTTTTATTAGGTTTTACAATGTACCTTGCGTTTCCTTGGCGCTGGCTCGTTGAACAACATTTGGTCCAGTTCCATGTCCAAGCCTTCATCGACGAGAGGGGCGCTCTTGTCCATCTCTTCGATGGGTGGGGATGGGGCGGGGCTTCCGTTTCCATGGTCGCAGCTCCAATATCCACCATCAGACAGTTCTCCACCACCATTTTCCATTCCACAAAAAGCTTATACAAACAAAAATAACAGAGGTAAATGAGAAGATGTGCTTCATCAAAAATGTCTTTTAAAGTGTCCAACACATTAATTATGAAAAAAAAAAAACTTAATTATATAATATATTTAAGTATGGAATAATACAAATTAAATAAATAATTTATACTATATAAATGTAATGCACAATAAATTATTATTAATTAAATACACTGTTTGTTTTTTAAGTTTATTGTGCACAGATGCCTTAAATTTATCAAAAGAGACAGTAAAGATATATATATATAATGTTATAAAAGGTTTCCATTTCAGTAAAGGCTGCTAAAAATTAATTTACTTAGTTTAATTTAAAAATCTATTAAAACAGAAAACATTTATCAAACTGTTACAGTTTTTACTGTATTTTGGATCAAATAAATGCAGCCTTTGTAAGCATACAAGACTTCTTTTTTTTTTTTTTTTTTTTTTTAAACTGTAAAAATCTAATTTATGGTGTTATATTTTATTCAGAAGTTTCAACATTTCAGTTAAGTCTGGTTTACTCTGGTTAGGATCTTTCAAGAGTGATTAAAAATGATGAAGACAAGCAATCCTGTACTAGCTCTTTCGTTTAGACTTTGTTTTACTAATGAAAACTGTTTGTGCAAGGATTTCTTCTTGGTGACTAACACATATCTCAGCTGGTTTATGCCGGATTTGTGCATTGCATTGCTGCTTGCAACTTTTCGAAATAACAAACATTAATGTAATGTTCTACTAACCTTGAGATGCGCTCCCTGGAGCCGAGTGTTGGATGACTGGACTGCACGACAGACTTGTAAGCACCATTGCAGCCATAATCTCATCCATGTCCACTGTCTCTGGACTCCTGCAGTGTTGAAGTAGAGTTACAAAAGAGTGTTTTTGATTCAAAAGGTCAGCATTCATCATTCAGACAACTATAACAAGACGTACCTTCTTGGCACATCAATGGACGAGGAGACTGAGGAGGTGGAACTGGACGTGGGACTCATCCACACGTCTTCCAGCTTGCGATGAACATGCTGGTTGAGCTGCGGCAGGAAGATAGACACTTCATTGTCCACGTGGTTATGCTGTTCCACCACACCTCCGCATTCTTGGCCTCCGCAGTGCACATACACCTAAAACATATCAGGTAAAACACAATGAAGAGGCTGAGCATTGTCTACCACACCCAAATGAGAATACCGTTCATATTTTGATATGCATAAAACCTACCTTCTGTCCCGGGTAAAGCTTGCTTCTGTGAAGCCCACTGTCCGGGCATCCATGGGGTCCCGTTTCTGTGAGGCCCTCCGCTGAGGAACCACACACCAGGGTGCCCAGTGGGGACCGTTTCCCAAGTCTGGTCTTCGGTACCATTTTCCGTTCCTAGCACCTTGTATCTTCTTGACTGCTTTGAAGAACTCCTGATGGAGATTCAGCAGCGCTATTCAAACGATGAACAGGAAGCTGAGAAGAGGAAACCAAAAAAAACAAAACAAAAAAAAAAGATTACTTTTTGGCCCACTCAGCACATTTTATTGGCAACTTTACAGGCTGATGTTCTGTAGATAGCAAATTTGTGTACGTCTCACTTACGATTTTGTAATATATCTAAATGTCGAGGGGTGAGAACCAGGAAGGCGTAAGTGACATTTCACCAACTTTACAGGAGAGCCAAAACAAAAATTTTACCATAGTTTGATCTGACTTTGTGCACTGATTTCAATGGTTTATAATAAAAATTTGTACACTCGTGGATGACAGTACTTTTGGCAGTAGAAAGAGCTCATTAAGAGCTTTCTTTTGATATATATATATCTCCATTTCACCAAAAATGTCAGTTACGCCCTTCTGGTTCTCACCCCTCAATGTGCACCTTTACAAATGTATTACATTTTCATTTACAAATTCAGGAACAAATAAAAAGACAGGCCACTGGCCTATGTATGTACAAAATATTAGTATTAGTTTCAACATTGTTTTCACCTGTTGGATCAGTTAAATCAGTCACCAACCATCTTTATGTGAAACATCCGGCAACTAAGTGTCAAATGGTTAAGACATCACAGGACGAATGATGCAAAATTTGAAGTTTACGTGCAACTGTGCACAATGACTATGAGTCATTGTCAGCACAGAACGAACCACGCAAAAACTACTTTAAACTGACGTAAGTCATAAAACTGCTATGGTCATGCTGGGCCCTCTAACCTCAGAATGTTCACCCAAGAGTTTAGGGCACAGAGAAATTGAGCATTATTACCAGCTGCTGTCAGGTATTAAGTTTCCTCTGTTCCAGTAAAGGGTGATTCAGAGTAATTGTAACTGATTGAAGTGAAACATTTCCGTGATTGCCAAATGCTACACATTTGACAGCATGAAAGAGAATACTTCTTGTGTTTTTTATTTGTATTATGTATAAAGTCATAATAATAGAGGTGAATGTGCTTTATCCAAAATGTTTAATAGACTGTAAACCAGTTGATAAGAGCTAGACGCTAAAAAGTCAAGACATTTATAACTGCCATTAAAGATTTCAGTATCAAATAAATGTTCTTTTGAACTTTCTATTCATCAAAGAATCCTGAAAAAAATTCCACAGTTTCTGTGTTTTCTACACTTGACATTAAAAATATATCTTGAAAACCAAATCAGAATATTTCTGAAAGAAATGTATTAGTATTATGTAAAACTGGTAGGTTATTAGACAAATGAATAAAAACTGAGCAGAAAAACACTGTACAAACCATTAAAATCACTTTATTTTTGACCTCTTGTTGACATGTCAATGTTGCACAATATGCAGTAATTAGAATGTACAGTTTCCAAAGCAGATGTGAATGATTAAGATGTTACTGCTCGTTTTTAGAGTCTAATAGAACTCATTTATTTTTTCTCGATTTTGAAAAAATAAGAATTGAAAAAGAGTTTTTATGCAAATGCCTTTTATTTATATCCATCCTGCATCAAAATCCATGTTCCTTTCGTAAGTCTGTTAAAAATCGCAGTCTAATGACACAAGGTTTTGGTGCGTTCAGATTCAGAACTAGCGATAGAATGTTCCGTTTTTTCCGCTAATCGGCTCTTTGCAAAGAACCGGTTCAAAAAAACGATTCGGCAATTACGTCATAGCGTGTTCCCTAACTAACACACCGGCGTGGCATATTACGTGTTTCTAAAACATTCCCAAGACGCCATGCAGGCACGTAGCACTATTTTTTTTTTTAATAAAGGTGATTACTGTGATTTAATGTATCCCATTCGTTCTGTTTTAGAGTTGTGATCAAGAACAAGTCAGTTCGGACTTATAAGGTTGCATTGAACAATCTCAGGGCTTATACGTTTTTGCACGTTTTAATACAATACTATTTAATAAACAAACTCTTCCTCGTATAAACGTACATGCAATCATAAATCATGTTTTATTTGTAATATTTCTGCTGTTTGGATATTAAAACAACTCGTGCCGGACATGTACGAAAGACAGCCAGTCACATTCATTCACGTTCAGACCGGTTTTGTGAACCGGCTCAATTAATTCATTGAAGATAAATCTAACTCAAAAGAACCGTTCGTTCAGGATTCGCTTGTTCAGAACATTAATAACAGCGTTTGAGTTGCTCCCCACATGCTCGCAGCCGCGTTGCACAGCAGATTATCCAGCTAGTATTCATTCAAAGCGTTAAATGCTGTCTTTGCAAACTGACCAGCGTGTAGCAGCTGGACAGTTAATCTCTCCCAATGCGAAAAAGTTCGTTTTTGCAGATTTCAAGGCCGAATTAATGAACCAACTGACTTTTTTCCCCCAGTTATTCTCGGAAGTTGTTTTTCATAACAAATACAAAAGTTCACAGTTGTGTTGATATTGAATCAGTACAGAACAACTAAAACAATCTTCCTCATAAAAGGTTTTAAATCGAAGCACAACGTCGCATAAACAACCCGCAAGTATGAAACATCCAAAAGCCTTTTCATAATAATTCACCGAAATAATGCACTAACCTCAATGGCACCAACCAATGCAGTCTTGATTGAGAAGCATACAGAGCAACGATAAGACACGAATGCATTTAAACAGAGGAAAAACTTTCAATGAAATCTGCGCACGTACCTTTGCCAAATTTCAACACACCCCCTTTCCACAAGGCTCGCTCTGACCGGCTGTAACTTGAAAATGTCCTTTTTCAGAGCCCAGAACGGCTTGCGTTCAGGTATTCAAAATCCCGGCCTGGATTTTTACGGTTACACGTAACTATAAATGTTTGATAAAGCGCCAAGACAGTAAGAACACCATCATTAAAGCGGTCTATTCTAATCTACAGTGTTAATTTTACACGCCATAGATGAGGCGAGCTTCAGTTTGATTTAGTTTTAATCCGCATTGCTTCCGTCTTCACAGAGATGAGCCGTTCCAGCGTAATCCAGTGCCGTGTTTTCCACTCAGCGCTTTCTAGCGGGCTTCTGCTCTTGTAGTAAACAACCTGACCATGTGGTAGAGATGTCGACGCTCATTGGCTAAACACCGCTTTCCAAGACACACGCCCTACAATTCCAACTTGTTTACGCAGAAGTTAAGGAAGGGTCAAGAAACACAATGGACACACATAGCGCACTGTATTTCACGTACTCTCACACCACTTTTATTTCATCTCTGCGCCTTTGCATCGCTCCTGTAAAATGCATTTAAACAGGAATGCAGAGACACAACGTGCAAATGGCTGCATTGTTGCATACTGGGCAAATAATGATTTAAAACACGAACTCCTGCATATTTGTTATATTTCTATGCTTTTTATTTCATGACATGAAGTGTGCATTACAACTGCAATCATTTAACAATCGTATATGTGTCTGCAAAGTGCAGGATTTGTTTCTGTGCATGTGTTTACATCGTGTTCCTTGTAACTCGTGGATGCTTGATGCTGCACTGTATGCATTTTCTTTATAGGATTAACCTTGGGGTCACGTTTCACTTGTTTTTTTAGTAATGAATGTGCTATAAATATAAGCTGTTATAAAATTTACAACATGAAGTGATGCAAATGCAAATATTTGTCCACAGTTGTCTTCACGTTTTTGAATAACTTAAATTGTTTTGTTTTTACCTGTTCTCTAAAATTATAATGTGCTTTGGAACCAGAAAATAATTTTTTTAAGGGGGGGTGGGGGGGGGGTCTACTAACATAAACGAGAGTCAATTCATTTTAATGGTTTGCTATGAGAGGGTTAATCTATAAGTTTACCTAACAGGAGGTATGTTGTCTTTAAATGTAGAACTGAATAGAACGCATCTTAAGTTCAGTAGCTGCGTTTTCTTTCTTTAATTTTTTCAGTAGCTTCTAAAGGGGGAGGGTATGAAAGGGTTACATAATACGAGCTTTCCCAGTCCGGTGGCATCGCCACCGCAAGCCATTGGTCGATCGCTGTGACGTAGCTCCCCACGCGCTGCGCTCGTGCATCAGTTGAGGCCAATGAATGCGTACGTGCGCGAAAGCACATCCACGTGCTAGAACATACAGAACCTGCGTTCTGCACGTCTGCGCAGATCCTGGTGCGTTTCCCAAAGACTGCAAGAACAGGCGTCACGTGAAGAGGAGCTTTAAACCTGACAGGGTTTTTTGTTGTTATTTTTTGTTATTTTGTTATTTACTCACCATCGAACGTGAGTATTAAGCGTTACAGAAAATTGGTCAAATAAATAGGTTTAAATCTATTTTAATATATACATTTAAAGCATGTTGTTTTGGCAGCTACGTGTGACTTAATAAACAGACAAATATGATAAATGCATGATGCAAACGTTTTGTGCTGTGATTTTTATATATTTTTTTAGCGTATTAGTATGTGTATGTATAAGCAAAACAAAAACATTTAATAACACACATTAAGAATTTATTAGATAAGGCATGCACATTTAAGATATAGTAGCATCAGTAAATCCAAACCATGCTTAGCATTTACGTATCAGGTTGATTCATGAGATTTACCTAACTGGTTAAAAACAAAACACCCTCAATAATGTTTGGTGAGACAGAAATCCCAGGCATGAAACATTAATAAATGTAACGTATTTTTCACAATTTAAGAAGTGGTAAATGCCCCTGTAGTGAATGCCTCATTTTAATATTTGATATATTAGATATTACTTTGCTTTAGATCTATTTATGAGTTCAATATAGCTTAACATACTTGTCAGTGACGAAAAAAGATGTCAGAAATTACCAAAAGAAATTGTTTAAAACCATGTGCTTATACAAAATTTCATAGAAATTTGGTTTCATACATGTTTTTTTTGTTGTTGTTTTTAAATGTCTACAAAATGTTTTGACTCTTTTTTTTTCTTCTATTTTCCATATTTTTCAAGGTCACAAATATGACAAAAATCATGCATTTGAGTCAGTAAAATTGTTTCTTGCATGTTGTTTACACTAAGACTTTAAGTATCAAAAATCATAAAACAATGGTCTCTCTGCTTCTTATTTTAAAGAAAAATATTTCAGATCTAATTATTTCAAAGATTATGTAAGAATTTCGGCCTCTAAATGCCTTCACAAAAGTTTTTTAAAAAAGTAAGAAAAATAAAAGCCCAAATGTTATGAAGCAAATATTTCCCTAAATAAAAGAATAAAGTCAATCTCACCAGAACAGGAGGGTTTCTAAAGCATCTGTTATTTTAATTACATCATTCGTGTCTACTGGAATTCATACATTTGTTCAAAACCTAAAAGTACTCACTAGTATGCTGCTTTTTAAATCCATAAACTTAAACATATACAGAGCAGCTGATCTGAGAGATGAAGTCTATATTGCACCCCTACTAAGAATGAATATGAATACAGAATAATTTCTCAATACTGGACTTCATTAGAATAAGATAAATGTAAAATCTTCATTTCTTTAGGTGGTAATGATCCTGACACTCCCCCTTCCTCTTCAGATGGAGATGACACCTGATTTTCTTGTTAGTGTTGCATTTAATCTGTCACCACCTGAATAGAGATCCCCGTTTGTCAAAACAGGTGTGGCCAGAAGATCAGGCTCTCTACCCTAAGGGACACTGACCATTCTTGTCTGAAACTGTCTGAACCATTGAATAAGGATTCGGCTTTGAATCAGTCCAGTCAATGCTGAGGGACCAATTGGGGGCTCCTATAGTTCCTATAGTCTCAAAGTTTGATGGGCACTTATGGGAGTCAATGCCACAAAGCAGGACCTCAGCCTGGCTTCAGAAGGATACAGAAACCATTTATCTCCAAATAGTGAAGGGGTTTGTTTAGTTTGAGCATTTCAGGTTGCATAATAAAGATGGTGGAGCTCTCTGCAGGCTTTTTTCCACCATTCAAAGCTGGAGGTGTTTCGCCTACGGCAGCAACTCCACTTTTGTCACCTGAATTAAAAAAAATAATAAGAAAAGTACTTATATTGTCATGTGAAAGTTCACTCAAAGGGTATTTTAAAAGTAGAACAGTGCTTACACTTTCTCAGATGGCTTGAAGTGAACCCTCAGTCGTTGTCCCAACCCCACCATTTATTTGAGTTTGTAGGCTTGAGCCTGCAGAAAGCACAGATATATAGTCATACATCAGACAATCCTGTGTGGTGAAAAGTGATGCAATTTCACTGGGATTAAATGACTCCTGTGGTTTGAAATGCTCACAATCATATTTTTTTGTCCTGGAGAGACATACCGTGAGTTAGAGTGTGACTTCTCCAGGGTCTGTACGCAACGCCACCCTCCACACCCTCTAAACCTTCAAAAATGAGATTAAAGTGCATCTGCTGAGTGGGGTTGATAGTATTGCAAAGAGATAAACAGCTATTCAGATTCAAAAGAAATTCATTGTCATTGACATTGACAACTCAGTTTACCGATTTCATCTTCTGTGATGTCATTAGCAGCAGGGTTTTGTCTGGCACCTCTTGAATCATCCATTTTTGCCTGTTCAATTGAGATTTACAATTGAGCATAAGATTTACATCACATTTATATGATAGTTTACAGAAACACTGTAATATACTAAATACAAAACAGTAATATTGTAAAATATTTTTACAATTTAAAATAACTTTTATATTTGAATATATTTTAAAGTGAAAGGAAAAAATATTATTAAAAATGAATTAATACTTTCATTCAGCAATGATGCATTAAATTGATCAAAAGTGACAGTAAAGCCATTTCTAATGTTACCAAAATAAAATAAATGCTGTTCATGGAACTTCTATTCATCAAAGAATTCTGAAAAAAACTAGCACAGTTTCCACAAAATATTGAAACACCAAAAAGTGTTTGGAACACTGACAACAATAAGAATCATTATTAATAACTGAGCACCAAATCCACATATTAGAAAGATTTTTGGAGGATCATGTGACTCTGAAGACTGAAATAGCATCATTCAGCATCATTCCTCCAGTCTTCGGTGTCACATGATCCTTCAGAAATCATTCTAATATGCTATTATAATCAGTGTTGAAAACAGCTGGTCTGCTTAATATTTTTGGGGACCTGTTTCCTGTTTATTTGATAAATAAAAATGTAATAAACAGTGTTTATTCATAATAGAAATTGTGTTACAATATATGCTATTCAAAAGTGTGGGGTCAGTAATTTTTTTCTTTTTTTTAAGAAATGAATACTTTTATTCAGCAAGGATGTGTTCAATGCATGAAAAGTGACAATAAAGGCTTACATTGTTAGCAAATACTTCTTTTTTTAATAAATGCTGTTCTTAATGACTTTCATCAAAGAAAAAAAGCATCACAGGCAGGGGCACCGTAACAGGGGGGAAGGTTAAGATGATTCCAAGGGTCTGGCGAGGGAGAGGGGGCCCATGACACATTTTTTTTTACTGAGGGGGTCGCCACCCCACCCCCATATTAGAATGATTTGTGAAGGATCATGTGACACTGAAGATTGGAGAAATGGCTGATGAAAATTCAGTGCTGTGTCACAGAAATAATTATATTTTGAAGTATATTAAAATAGGAAACTAATATCAGGAATTGCAATAATATTTCACAGTATTACTGTTTTCTTCTTTATTTTTGAACAAATAAATACAGCCTTGATGAGCATGAGACTCAAAAAAAAACACACTAAAAATCCTTCTGATCCCAAACGTTTGAATGGCAGTGTACACACACACACACCACACATATTCTCATTTAGGTTTTACAAAGTGTGTAACACTCACCACGCTCACAAGTGTGGATGATTTCTGCTGCTCGGGTGCGCTGCGGTTGTCTAACTCGAATGAATGTCTGCAAAGTAATAAATCAAAATGATTTGAATGATTTGATGAAGTCTGTGGTCATGGTTCTGGTGACTTTTTTTTTTTTTTTGCACTGAATGAGTTTATTCTTTTTGTTTAAAACACACTAGTAACAAACCCAATTTATATCACTAAACATGAATTATTGCCAGTCCAACAAAGTTTAAAGCTTAAAGTTTATCCCATCCCACATACACTGAACTTCTTGACTGGCCTCTGGTGGCCGACATTCAAACCGCAGTTGATGGTACATCGCCAAATAAATGTAAATCAATGTCAAAATTAAAAATTAATCTAAAAATTATATTGGATTAACAGTTAGCTTCTTGGATAAACGCATAAATCATTTCATTGCTTATATTAACCGTTTTCAACATTTAGCCATCACTCACTGGAGTTCTTGGCTGGCCTCCAGTGGTGGAGATTAATATTGCAACTAAAAGTAAAATTCCTAAATGAACGTTAATCAATCACCAAATCCTTTCTTTTTATTACAAAAAAAGATTATTTATTTATTTGTAGTTTTGGGCATTTATTCTAATGTGTTTAAACAATGTGAATGAGACTGAAATGCTAACCGGTATTTGACCTACTGGCTTATATATCATCATGCAGACTGTCTGCATAGATTTCATAAACTACAATCTCACAATATACTGCTTATTTCCTTGGTCTGTCTTTCATGTATTCGTATGTCAAGCATGAGCTAGTATGAGTCAGATGCTGCTCTCTGTGCTTTGTGACAAAGCCACATTCCTGCCTCATTCCTTACAAATTTCCATAGTAGAAAAACTTGACTGTGATGTCTAGGTATGTAGCTTACAGCAACAGAGTGGGCGACTTGCTGCTACATACCTATAGGACATGTATTGTTGCCTGTTTCAGTTTACTTCATCTTTTGAGGCATGTTTTTTTTTTTTAACCAGAATCTACAAAATCTCTTAAAAGGTCACTCAGAAACCACTTACTTTCTGCAGCTTGCACAGAGAACGAGGAGTGCGATGCTAACGATGAAGAGGACGACTACGGAGAGAAATGCAGCCTCTGGTTGCTCTGCGACCGCCCAGCCTACTAGATCTGTGTTGATTGGTGCCATGATTGCGGTACCTACAGAAAGGCAGATTAAAGGCTGAATGCATTATATCACTTAAAAAAATGGTGTAGAAACCATTTTACTCAGAACTTGACAGTACATTTAATAAAGCATTGCAAAGGAGCAGCAAGTAACACTAAATTAAACAAAATTCTGAATCCTTTTTATAATTCCATGATCAATTACAGTGGAAGTTATTTTAAGTCATATGTATATAAAGTGTATAATTATGTGTTTTAACATGATGTGGACATTTTATAGAGTATAGTCACCGTGGACATCATACAGTTTTAATTGCACCCGATTCCTAGTGCTTTACACAAAAAGAATCCAGCTAGTTAAAATTACATTCAGAGTCCTGTCATAAAAGTTAGTCACATACTTGCCATAAAAATTCAAACCCTCTCTTTTATATGGACTGTTCTGCCTATCTCATGAAGCACATTGGTTAGCACAGAAAGATGTTTTCATATAATGTTTCCACTGGTATTACCAGAAGTCGGTTTTTATGTTGGCAAGTGCTGCAATGAAGCAGTTTTAAAGCAACAGAACATCAAATTGGAAAAAATGCTATACTCAAGAAGGCACAGTTCGCTCTTGATAAACTAGACAAGGCCTCTTGCTCTTCTCTTAAGGACTCTTAAACATGCAACACCAGTGCAAGGATCATTCACGTCAAGTCCAAAGTCAGGCACTGAAGTTTTCAAGCTCATAAAATACCCTAAAAATATCACAAAATGGATCTACCCGAGTCTTCTCGGGCCATAAGAAGGCTCCGCATGACAAACAGACCAAGTAGCCATGACTGATTTGTGAATGAATCATTCATTTGAGTCAGACCTTTTGAATGAATTGGTTGGTCCAGTTCAGCAAAAACAGTTTAAAACCGGATCTGACTGAGCCGGTTCTCAAGTTGAATAAATTACCAACTCGCAAGTGGTTAACAGCTCACTAGGGAGGAATATTTTTATTGACAAACATGTACATTTCAGTCTGTTTCTCACACAAATCTATCGGCTTCAGAAGACTTGGAATATAACGCAAGAGTGGTAGGGTCTATTTTTATGATATCATTATGATGTATTATGTTTAAGTTTCCATACTCTTGTAATTAGTGTGTTGCTTGGAGTCAAAATGTTTTGTTTCACAGAAAAACATGATGGAACA
>SCHK01444887.1:0-10539 GCA_004124795.1 Poropuntius huangchuchieni
GCCCATGTTTTACTCACCCTCAAAGCATCCTAGGTGTATATAACTTTCTTCTTTCAGACGAATCTAATCGGAGTTATATTGCTCACATCGTGTGACATATTTCAACTTTCTCGTCTAATAATTATGACTTAGTACATCATAATATTGACTTTGACTATCACTCACTATTCACCCACACATGCTGCATATTTTATTTATATACTAGACTGTATACTTGTTACTGATGTTTTACAACTGCACTGTGAAATAGTTGTTTTTCATATTCCTCTATGGCTGGATGATTTGACTCCTAACAAATTTTGCATGCTAAATCAACAATTCACTGAATTATAACACAAATTTAAAAAGATAAACAACTGATAAACTCTTTGCTTTTGTATTGCACAAAGCAATGCAAAATTCTGTCACAATGCTCCTCACACGTTTACTTTATTAGCTTACCAACAATGCCGTTTGCACTGTGGAAAAACGGTAAAATTGCCAAGTCCTCAGGAAAGATATTTTACAGCTTAATGCTGATGAATAAACATTGTGATCTCATTCTGAAAGGTGCGTTTGCCAAACGTGGTGCGCTAATTGTATCTAACTTCAGTATCTGTTACTGAAAATGAGCCTATTAACTTGTTCCAGAAAATGAGCTAATAAAACGGCATTTTCCACATAAAGATAAACTGATTACACCATAAATGCAATTGCTGCCGGTGCCAACAATGTTATATACGAGTGCTAAATGTTAAAAACCTACATTCATACTAACGCAGGTCGGACGGCTCTAAAAATTTATTTTGTTTTACACAAAGTTACAGATGCAGTTTGAAAATCCACGTCAATCCGCGAGTATTCAATGTAAAACATCTCAGCAAGCATACTTTGATTGGCCGTGAGCGTGGAGGCTTTTTTAAAAGGGTGAGCAACGACCAAAAGCATCCTAGAGCTCTACCAGGACTCTCAATAAAAATCCCCCAAGAGCTTTAGAGGGAGACGCTGCCAAAGGCGCTTAGATCGCAGCTCCCTGTTAACTCAACATGTGCTTATGCACTTAACTCATTCTCTCTTTCTCATGTATTTCTCATATGCACGCGCACGCTTACGCTCAGTTCTAAAACCAAGTGAGCTGACTACCTAGACTGCCTTTTAGGCATAGGCAGGCATCTTAATTATATGCTGCCTCTTAAGATACTTTGTTTTAGACAATTTCTAAAGCAGCATAGCATATTTCCTATATTAACTCACTATACTGTTGGCTTGGCAACATGATATTATCAAACTCTATTGGAAACAAATGATTTGAGTCAAATATCCAAGATGGAGCACTATTTGTGTGCCACACAGACATGCTGCCTATTCAAACAGTGTTTAAATTGGTAATTTAGGATGCTCCATGATAGTTAGGATGCAAACAGTCAATCATCTCATTAGATTTTAAAACAGAGCTCTATATTACTTCCAACATGCCAGTAGTTCATAAGTAAAATGCTAGTAAAAGACGTGCCTAAGATTTTCTTAAATGCAAGTGTGATTTTTCCCAACAATAATGCCTTAATACAGCCACAAAAACAGAGAAGAATACAACTGTTAAAATAGGAAATGGAATCACGGCTCTAATGGAAAGAAATGAAAGAGCTCATTATGTATTCATAGCAGATAAGTCTCTCTGGCTATCATTACGGCAGTGAGACAGCAGAAGTGTGAGGAATGTGTAGCCATACCATTACACTCCGATCCAGGCAAAAGAGTGTTAGCATGTGAATAATTATCATGATATGGAAAAAGACTTTGTGACACTGGGTTACAATTTAAGAGGATAAAAAAATGCTACTAGAAGTTAAGGCTGGATGCCTATTTTTCTCGCCATTTTTGAATTGGCAGAAGAAAAATAGCCATGCCATTATAGCCGAACCCAGCTTAGGTAATACATCTCAAATATATTTCACAAGAGCCGGGTGAATTTCAAAGCTGGAAATTAACATTATTGAGGGATGCATATGCATGATATATCAGCAGCATATTGGATATTAAGATTTCCTCATTCATTTATATTTGTCGTTATTGGGAAAAAAAAACAAAAACACTGGCTGATGTTGAATATTTAATTGTAAATGCTCATTTATTGTATTTTTACATACAGATTACCTTGTTGTTATCTAATTTTTTTTTTTCAGTGTTAAAATTGTCCATTTATCACTTTATATTGTGTGTCCTTAACATAATTGGCCACAACATCATCACATGGTTATGTTATGAAAACCACAATCCTTTTTGCCTTGAAGTGACATTTTCTGATGAAGAACCACTAAAGATTGACTACAAACAATATCACACATTAAACAGACTAAACTTCCAATTCTTACAGTCTCATTTTCTCGCATTAAATTAAATGTGGCATCCAAGAGAAGATTGGAAATAAATTGAGTATTCTGAGCAGACCAGGGAGATTCTAAGAAACACTTTAATGCAGTTTAGAAGCCTCACAACGACCAGACCCTCTTAAACTTGAGATAATTGAATTGAATGCACCATCTATCTCCATAAGTGATCGTCCTGAGTCCAGACCAGCTGCCCAGAGAGCATTTACTTATAGCAGACATTATGATTTAGCATTGATATAAAGCTATGGGATGATGTCATAAACCGCATACCGCAATCAGATAAGCGGTCCAATTTACGATCACATCGCTATTCTCATACAAGCCTACACAGTTAATATGGATGGACGAGGAAAGGCTATTAATAATGTCTCTATGCCTCATACATTAAGCAAGTCCACTGACCAAAAGTACAGCACCAGGCAAAGAGAATTATAGACGTGTTTATTATGCCACATTGATGAATGCGCTCTAACATCTAAACGCTGGTGCTTTTTAGTTTATTCCCCCACGTTTAGTTTATCGTCTCATTATAGTGAATGAGTCTTCAGGCCCTTGGATGTACGGAGCAGTTTGTCTTCTCACTAAAACCCATCCAGCTTTCATCTCTGGAATTATCGGCGCACTGCAGCCTGGCAGATGAGAGGTATTTGTCCTTGGGCTTGCGGATCGTAGACGTCTTGATGCTTATTTGTTTACATAGTAATTCTGGCTTCCCCTTCGACTCTACTTTACGCTAAGCTGTCGTAAGTCAGAGTGACACGGTCTCTCCTCAAAGAGGAAAATCTGGAATTATTTGCCTCTGACAACGTGCTAATACTGTTGAACTGGATGACAGCAATGTGAAAACACAGCCGGGCCCTGATGCGGAAAGGATATGTGAAGCACATGGGTTCGCGGACAAACGAATGCTCTCTGGCACTCTGTGGAGCGAAGCACTTCTACTGTACGGCTTAATATAGTTAAAATGACAGCTGGGGCTGATAGAACAGCTGATGATTGATGGGGAGATGGTCAATCAGAGCGCAGAGAGCTGTCAGATATGAGAGATCATGCTCTTTTGTCACCTACAGGCCAGACTTCCCAGGCTGAAGTGATGTGCCATCATAGGGCCTGTCTGCTGCAGTCTATGAATAAGCCAGAGGCAAACAGCATCACAGACTGGCCTCCCTCTGATGTGTCACAGGCCATTGTGATAAGAAGTGAAGTGAAGCAGTACTGGTTCAAAATACACTTGTAAGTGCAAATCGACTAAAATGTACATTGTTAGAAATACAATTTTAGAGCCAAAATTGCCCTTTTTAAGGAGCATTTCTTTCGTTATGAGCATGTTTTTTCTCTAACACACATAAAATGCACATCAAAATACTTTTTCAAAAGAATAAATGAAGCAATCTATAGGTGCTGTAAGGTAGAAAACAATATTGAAATTGGCTGATACAAAAAGCAATAAGCCTAATTATTTTCATGTTATGGCCGATAACCAATATTATTTTGTCTTGTAAACTATATACTAGTATTTTGTCTAAATGGATAAGAAAATTTACGCATCACACAATTTTAAGTCACAGATTGAAAAATGTATGATGCATTACGTAACAGTATTATTAAATGATTAAAGATTAACTTTAAAGGGATAGCTCACCCAAAAATGGAAATTCTGTCATCATATACTCAACCTTAAGCTTTTTTTATTATATTAATTAAGCAAACAGAGCAATACAGACAGAAAAACAAAGGGAAAAAAACAGGTGAATACCTAGAGAATGCAAACCTTAAGCTATTACAAACCTGTAGGAGTTTAATTTTTCTGCTAGACACAAAATAAGATATTTTGAAGAATGTTGGTAACCAAACAGTTGCTGGTAGCCATTGACTTCCATATTAGGGAAGAAAATACTATGGAAGTCAATGGCTACCAGCAACTGTATACTTACCAAAATTCTTCAAAATATTTTCTCTTTTACATTCAAAAAAAGAAATTAACTCATACAGGTTTGGAACAACACAAGGGTGAGTAAACATGACAACATTTTCATTTTATCCTTTCAAATGAGCGTTACATGATGTTACATATTTTTTTATTGTAGTTTATTTCCGATGAACATGAAAACATTATTTCGAGAAAAATCTTTACACTATAGCATGAGAGTTCACTGGGTCTGTAATTCTCAGTCCCTTTTGTGCACACATCAATTTCGTTTGTGCTGACTGGCTGATGGTTACAAATGTCAGTGTGCTTTGACGGTCGATGGTAAATCCTTTTGACAAGCCAGTTTGAGCAAAGTCGACCTGATGGTCGGTTGCTTGAGGAGCAGAGATCTGCACACTAAGGAGCAATGCATCACTGCATGCAATCCTTCTAATATCATTGATTTCCCTGTCCTTCCTTTCTCCACTATACCGTGTTTCACACACTCACTGAGTGCTGCTGTTTATGAGTGATCGCCACACTAATTACTGTTCTCATGTAAACACAATACATCCACATCATTAGACGTCATTAAAGGAGCATTTGTTACGACTGCACTCTGGCCGTTAATAAAACAATTTCAGAACGTTAGCCAGGCCTTTCCGGCCTCACTCGAAAATTTTCCAATTATAAAGGGTTCATTAAAAACAGAAGTTTACTGGGGACTGACTTCACCCGTGACGGGTTCGGATGAACGGTAGTTTGAGAAAGCAGAACGGGTCATTTAAATTTAAAGAGCCGGCCTTCAGTAAACTCCAAATCAAGGAGGTGAACATAGCTGCAAGGTTGCCGAAATTTGATGTGGTGCAGAAACATTTTCTCGCAATTACAGGCCATCGTGCGCTGCCAAGCAAAAACACAAACATCTCTGGCCAGATGTATGTAAATACACCAAATAAACACCAGTTTTCATTTGACTGCCCTCTGCTCTTGCATTTTTCTAGTGTGTTACGAAGGAAAAAAAATGATACGGGTTGTTACGGTTCACTCATTTGAACATACATGCCAAAATGTTTTCCAAATTTCATCCTGATGGAAAGCAAACACCATATATGAACTTTTATACAAATTATCCACCAGCACACACATGCACTATCCATCCAAACATCGCTGGGCTCCTCCAAACACAGCAAGAGTTTAGGAAATCAGATACAAGCGTATATAAAACACAGCTGGTTTTCCAAATGGTGGATAAAGGCTGTTTACCTTCTGGAAGAGCGCGGGAACCTGCTGCAGCTTCAACCTGTTGAAGACAAACACGTCGTACATGCCAGCCACGGCCAGCACCGTCACACCTTGTTCCTTCCACAGCATGCTACAGGAAGCACACGCCAAGGTACCCAAGAACCACGTCCAGCTCCGTCCATGGGCACCGCTGGTCCTCAGGGAGCAGTGGCGTATGTAGCAACGCATGGCCAGGAGGAAGAAGAGGGCGGCTCCTACATCGGCCCGGCCCACGATGCCTGCCACAGCCTCGGTGTGGATGGGGTGAGCAGCAAAGAGAAGCCCGGCCAGCAGGCTCCAGCAACCTGACCCCAGCAGCAGACTTGAGAGGCTAGAGAACAGGGCAGTCGTGGTGCAGTGCAGAACCACATTGACCAGGTGGTAACCCCAGGGATCTAAGCCACCCAGGGCGTAGTTGAGTCGAAAGGAGAGTGTGCAGAGCGGGCGGTAGGACTTGTGGCTACCGCTGTGGGTGAGAAGTGTCCCCCAGAAGTCATCGTAGAAGATGTTGATCCAAGGCGTTTCAGGGAGAAGGTCCTGGTTGGTCTTGATAGCACGGCTATGTGGAGAGAAAAGGAAAAAAAAAAAAGAGTTTGAGTTTCAAATAGATTAAAATTTAGAAAAGTCAATTAATTTACTACAGTGTGCACAAGGCTATTGTAGGGCTCTATGATTTCCGTGATCCGGAAAACGTGGACTGAAATGCAGAATCCAGTTATAAAAATGGAATTTACTTTTGTAATGTAGAACGTCATGAAATTTGCCTAATTTTGGATGAATAAACACTTAAAATCAAAATGCAATATGGACTCGTGTCTGTGAATACTAAGCAACAAAAATACTATTTTAATATGAATCGTGCATGCTCTGCATGAATGAATCGCGCAGATGCGCAGTTTTGTTTACTACACATTGTTAAAGTGCACGTGACACTCTGTGTTTTCAGTCTCTGCTGCCTCAATTTATGAGTGCATGAATACATTGAAATATTCTCTAGAATTGCTCGTCCTAACATATACAGATTTTTGGTTTAACTTGAAGAAACTGTGACAGAAATATATTACTTAATGTAATGATAGTACTACTACTACTAATATAATCATTATTAAAACATTATTTTTTTAAAAATAATAATATTATTGAGTTTTTTTTGGAAAAAAAAAGTTTTTCTGAACTGAATCTAGAAAAATAAAAACTGAAAAAAATTAATGTGGAAAAAAATAAAATGGATTTCATAAGGCCCTAACACTGCTTTTAAGAGTGACGGTTGGGTTAGTCCTCATACCACATCACTTGTTTTGTTAGCGTATGAGCAATGAAAGACTTCATCCCTTGCTGAATTTCCAACACAGCATTCTTAACAAAAGATCACGAGAGGGCAAGACTAAAACACATCACAGACACGAGACCATATGTGCAAGTATAACTGCATGTAAACTGAACATTGACAAAATCTTTCAGCTTTGGCGAAGTCATTCAGTAAGGCAAGCATCACTACTATTGTTTTTGCAAACCCACTAAAACTAAGTATTAAACTTTGGCATATAACTTAACCTGGACCATTTGTGTTGCAGACATGAATGAATGGCAGGACTCAAAAACGTATTTAAAAAAAATCTCTTCTTGTTTAACTCTAAACACACTCTTCCATTTAATCAAACTCTTCCATGATATTCTCTACAGGAATAACAGTCAGTTAAAACAATAAATGTAACATTCCTCACACAAAGATGACCTTGAAGTTAAGCCTGTGAGGTTTGACTGGGACACAATAAGATAGAAAGAAAGAGGAGGGAACATTGATTCTGACTTTCCTCAAAGTTTAGAAAGTGAGAACATGTACCGCAGCCTTGACCAAAAACAAATAAAAGCCATTTAGCCGTAAGCAAGCACGAAGTGGTATCAAATGCCTGTCAATCAAACCAACCCAACTGTGCTAGAAACCATCTATTGGCTATCCCTAAGAAACTGAGCGAAAAAAGCTAAAGGGAATGAAAAATGCATAAAGATGGCCAATGTAGAAGAGAATGAGTGAGTGGAAGGATAAATGTGCAGTTTATTCCCTGGGAGAAAGCTTCGGGACTCTAAATATGTCTGAGGAAGGCCTTATAAAAGCGTAGAGTTGTACAGGGAACAGGAGGAGGCAGGGCGGGATATGCTCTGAGGGCCACAGACACACGCTGTGCCCACGCCGTCTTCCTGCATTGCACCGCCCCAACAAGACAGAAAGAGCCCTCAAGGCAATCAAACAACACAAACACGTGTAAACAAAGCAACTAAGCAGTTACGTTATTCCATATGCAGTCATCCATGCCAAAATCCATGTCATTCAAACCCAAGGCAGTGGTCTCTTGCTGTGAAACAAACCCCCTCTACTTCCTGTGATCGTGAATGTATGCCTGAGCACAAGAAGATGCTGCTGAACCGTCGAGCGTAATTAGTCTCCTTAGAGAGTGCAAGCAACGACATAAGCTGTAATTAAAACATGCAACGGGAAATACGTGACAAGTGCGATAACGCGCCATCAGCGCAACCGAATAATCAGCCGTCACAGCAATGGCGCCAAGGACGTGCAATTAACACAGAATGGAGACAAAAGGTTTAATGGAAACATGTTTACAAGGAAAAGATATGATGCAAAAAGAGCAATGGATCCCTGGCTGTAGAGCAAGCCAAAGTCTTTGATCATTTGCCACTTGCACAGTCGCCAGCAGCGAACGCCTGTCTACCAGTCGCCCATGAGAACAGATGGAACTGGGAAAAGTGAGGAGATCTTACGACAGACTAAACTGCCAAAAAAGAACTGGTTCAGGACATGCTTCAACTTCTTGGTTGTCTTGGGGGAAATTTTCAACAAGACGTGTTGAAATTGCAGCGATTGCCTTGTAAGAGTCCACAAGAAAAACAGATGCTCTGAGAACTACATTTCTCCGTGAGATAAAGCTCTCCGTCATCGGACACATTTCAATTCCCTGCCTTACTTCGAATCACTCGCTTTCTTGGCAGAATTTCACGATTTCTTCCCCCTCAGGTATACCTTCTTTATTTTCTCCAAGCCATTCGTCAAATTAGATCTTCATCCTTCTGAACAAAAGGATAACACGAGAGCCATTGTGGTTCAATTACACCTCTGAATCATTTGGAAGGAGGTGCCAATTTACTGGATACTTTGGTGAGCCAGAGAAAACAAACACCATCGCCTGAAGACTCGACACCCAGAAGCCCAGACATGACAACAAACTCTGTGCCAGGCCCGGCAGGCAGGGGCTTCCGAGATCGGCTTTCACGTGAAGTGTGAATCAAAAAAGAACACTTGGAGCTCTAGCGGTGGATCGTAACTGGATATCAGTAACAGTGCAAGCTCTCAGATTGCATGACGAGTGTGCGAATTCTTGAGCCACTGCCTGATTTGGCTTGACAGCACCCTGAGGAAGTCTGACTCCCATGAATGATTCTAATTGGTGTTAGTGAGACAAATAATATGAAAGCTAATCTCTAGCATGGGCTGATCCTTCTCGCCTGTAAAGTAAGTAGAGAGGGACAGAACCTTTTTACATGCAAGAGTGCGTTCTTACTCTTGACAGCTCTCAGGGGACCGGCGGTATCACGCGATCCCGAAACTGGCCACTTTGCTTCATCTAGAGTCCAATCAGGGTGCTGGGTATACTGTGACCACATCTGTCAAAGAATGTTTGCTTATCGCTCTATCCCTGCCGTGACTGGCACGTTGTTACGTTTTGGCCGACCGCAGTTCTAATGAGAAGTGAAATCCAAAATAAGTCCTGTGTAATCTAGAGCCTAGTTCCCTCAGACTGGGAGCAAGATTTAGCTCTGTGGCCATGAGAGGAGCTTAAAAGCTGCGGTGTCGATAGCAGGCTGCGACCTCAATGTTTTCGGACAAGTACAGCTTTGCTACATCCAAAACAAAGGCTTACAATTCGAGCCAAAAGCAAAACAAACCATGCAAAGAGTCTGGTCTCTGGAATCAAAAAGCAACAAGTGACCGACTACAAAGTGACCGTATTCCATGGATTGCCTTTCCTTCTTTACGAATTGGATGGATACTTAGTTTCAACGCGTGATTAGTTTTAGTGCACAGAGGAAATTCTTTATGCCAAAGTGCATGAACGTCAGCAGCCGTTCATATAATGCAAGTACATCCAGGGTCTATACGTTTTAATGAAACAAACATATCTCCCTTGAATAGCGCCAAAAAATGGTTCCAGATATTCTTCTGAAAAGTTTGAGACAATGCACAATTGTTTTCTATTTGTGCCAGCAAGTGAAAAGAGGGGGGAAAAAAGCACAGGCAGTAGGGAGATGTGTTTTTCGGTCTGCCAAGTATGTGTCATCACCCGGCTTCAGTGTCTGAAAGGGCCGCAGTCATATTTTGAGAGTGCCTACAGAGAGGCCGTCCGGTCTGTCCACTCTGCTCTCCTGCCTGGGCTTTTGTCTATGGTTTCTTCCCATGAGAATGCCTGCAGGTCAATAACAGAATACCTTCCCCTTATGTGGTGCTTATGCGAGAAGAGCTCTCAGGGACAACAGCCTTGTTCTATTGTGCAGTTTCACGAAGAAAAGCTGCATGGGTTATAAAAGAGGAAAATCAATTAATTTGTCAGAATAAAGAGCTGGACTGTCGAGGAAACACAATCCAAGCTGAGCAGCTCACACAAAGTACAAATGTCTTTCAGTTATCCTTTTATTCATTTTCTCTCTCTTTCTATCAGTTGCTCTTTTGTTCTTTCGTTCACTAACAATCTTTTGTTAAATTTTTCATTTCATTCTTTCCTTCAATCTTTCTTTCTTCCCTTCTGTCTTTTATTTAATCTTTAATTTTTCCTTCAGTCATTCTAACTTTCATTCATTCTTTCTAATTCGTTCTGCTGGTCATTCTTACATACTTTGTCATTAGGCATTCGTTCACTCATTTATTCGCATTAAAGGGATAGTTCACCCAAAAATGAAAATTCTGTC
>SCHK01444890.1:0-12143 GCA_004124795.1 Poropuntius huangchuchieni
TTGTATGATCTCTCTTATTTTGGTAAAATAATTAACATTTTCAGAAAGGGGGATGTAAATTTTGTAACTGTTTTTGGGATGTAACTATATACATACATACATTATATATATCTATGTCTATATATCTACAGAAAGGCTGTGTTTGAACCTCTGTGGCCTTCCTCAGCAGCTTCAGGACCTTTCTGACTACACTGCTGTGGAGGAGGCTAAGAAAATAAAACACAACAAACAGTACACTTCTCAAATATCTTGAACCTCCACCTTCAGGGAGGAGGCAGATAATTCCAACTCTCAATAAAAACAAATTACAAAGGCATTTTTTCATTCCTGTAGCTGTAAGCCTTTAAATAAGGACAATGACTGACTGTGGTGCATCGTGAGGTTACTGAGTGCATACTGTCAGTCCTGATTTAGGTTATATTTTTATGACTAAATTAATTAAATGCTTTGTCTAGTACAGGTATTTGTCTTATTGGTTATAATGTGCAATAAATGGTATTGTATTTAATATTTTATAGATTTATACTGGATAACTTCTCTAGTTCTCAGTTTGCTCATTTAAAGGGACAATTTACAAACAAATCATGCACTGATTTGGACATTTTGGCCCATAATGATACAGTTCTATTAAAAAGCTTTTTACTAACATAGATATCAATATCAGCCAGACATGCCCAAATTGGTTGATTCATTGATCGTAGTAATCTTAATTATTAGTGTCATTTTTAGATTATTAGTTATTTAGTAATAAATATAACCCGGTTTCTGAGGTTCCTAAATTAAATAAAATTGTGTATGCTGCAATGTGAGCAGCCTAGTAAATTATCATCCCTTCTAACTAACTGAAGGTAATAATTTTAGCCTTCTACTAATTCCTATTGCCACATATATATATATTCAGCATAAAAACAGCAACAACAAATAACAGTAATCACATCACAATTATAATAACATCAGAACAAGACAATCAATAACACACACATATGCAGAAATTTTGTGTACCTCTTATCTCAAGCTCTCTGTTACCATCTAAGAACAGGAACTTCTGGAGAGGAAACCCGGAAAACCTGAACATTTGGTAGACAGAAAGAGAGAAGGAGAAAACTATGAGTATTTTTGTCTCATCTCATACAATTCTGAGCAATAGAAAAGATTAAAAATTCAATTTCACAGAGATACACAAACTGAACATGTGAAGTAAGAATACAAGGGGCTGTTAAGGCCTGTAATAATGTTACTTCCTCTCAGTCTGCCATTCTCTCCTCAGAGGGAGAGAAAAAGAGGAATATGTCTCCACTGACAGCTGAAGCACTAAATGTGTGCAATCTTGATCTACGGTTACTGCGTACATCCACAACCCACAGATGCTGAATGAGGAAACTGAAGGACACACACACTCACGCTAGTCACAATCCTCCGATTGGGCAACTGAACATATGTAAAATGAATACTCATACTGAATCACTTGAGCATATTGTGGTTATTTTTCAGTGGTAGGGTACATTCTGGAGTTTCTGTGAACTATGACTTTGTCTCTTCTAAATCAAAAATACGACCAACTTTCAGTCCTTTTTGGCTGTGTATTGTGTCTGCACTGTGCAAGATGTGAGCAAGGTTCAAAATTAACACCTGCCAAGCACCAAAAGTAAATAAAGTTACTCGCCAGTTGGCTGGTAACTTTATTTAAAACGATGTGGTTTAAATCACATTGTAAGAACGAGAGTCAACCCTCGCTTATGTAAGAGACGAGCATGATTCAAATGAAAATGTCTGCTGCAGAAAACATATGTGCCTTCAAACAGCGTCCTCCTCTAGGATGCCTAAAGTCTTTTTTTTCTCCAGAGATACATGTGGCAATACATATGTGGAATAAATCATCACATTCAACATCCAAAATGAAGAGGAATAAAAGCACAATATCTCTTTTTCACATTTTAGTGCATTTTCACTAACAGATGAAGACCCGCTTGTTTACAGTGCTGCAAGTGACACAATGACCTGAGCAGTTTATCACTAATAAACAAGGAATATATGAAGAGTTTATTTGCGAAAACAGGTAACTCTGTTTTTTTTTATATTTCTAAAATCATGTATTTTTTAGTTATTTTTAACCTAATCAAAATAACCCAACTGCAGTTTGACTGAGATTAATTGGAATGCACAATGAAAAAACATGATTTTTGGAAATTCTGTTTTTGCAAATTAACTTTTTTATAAATATATTATACATATTTTGTGATGTTACCAAGCATAATCAAGAAACTGCTTATACTGCAAGTCAATGATGTTGTGAAAATTTTGTGTGCAGTTTCTACTCCACCTCACTCAAAGTACAATTCATTTTCATTATGTGGATAAGACCAGCCAGTAAATTCAGTTATAGATAACACTTTTAATTCTAATAAAACACCATCAGGAAGAAAAAAAATAATGTTTTGATCAGCTATGGACAACTCGATTGACACCTTCCCTTTGGCCATGTTTGGGACTTTGCCGTGAAACCCAAAGGAACAGATCCTCGCACATTTTTAACACAACTGACTTTGGAAAGCCAGTCAGGATTAGACCCCGCGGGCAGGATTACGTAATCTCACAGAGACCGAACTCTCGTTCGACAGAGGTCACGGTAAGATAAGAGGGAATCCATGTAGAAAACCATGCGCGACAGATGTTAATGAGGCGAGGAGGGGAAGTTTGTGTGTGATCTCATGTGATAGAGCGAGGAACATAAACATTTGTGTGTGTGTGAGTGCTTGTGAGGAGGAACAGATAAGCAGGGAAGAGAATACAAACACTGCTTTAGATGGCAAAGTGGCATTTGTATGCAGTGTCATCTGGTGACGTGAAGTTTATACAGAGCGAACTGGTGCACACATTAACACAAAAACACTCATCTGACACTTCACAGGCTCCTAGAAGGGCCGAGGGTAATTTTCTTAAGGGGGCAATGTTCAAACAGTCACAAAAGCACACACCATCTGTGTGTGCATTTATTCACGGCCGCACACAGACAGCCCTCAAGCTGTCGCGTCAGTCACACTGTGCAAATACTTTCAAGCAGATATCCAAAAGAGCATTCCTCACTCTCTCGAACTCTTCCATCCCTCCAGCTATAAAGGCTAATATGATGAGCCAGCGCCAAATCAACCCCCCCAACATTTCCCTACTGATCGCTTGCTTTCTCTACGGGAGGATGAATAAAAGCATATTTATGGCCAGCGAGGATATAGCAGTCCCGACAGCAGGGAGGGACTGGTGCCAGCTGACCTTATGCAACAGAAACACACACACACACACACACACATTCCAGGCTCAGTCCTCTTCAGATGTAGGTCTTCTCGTCCTGGGAGTAAACAAGCCTTTTTCACTCTCGACCTATTGACAGAAATTAGACTAATGGTGCACAGAATAAAAAGAAGAGTGAATCAATAAAAGTGTACTTTTTGCTTTAAAGGAATAGTTCAGCCGTTATGTTCTCATCTTCTTATGATCAATCTTATGATGTTCTTTTCTTACATAGACCACCAATGGAGATGATAAGAAAACAGCCAATAATGACCAGCAGCTACCAAAAGACTAAAATGAACCATAAAAATAACACAAAAGATACGACTTGTGTGGTATCTTCCAAGTACATTCATAACTTTGTGTGGGATTAAACTAAAATTAAATGTAACATACTGAAAATCCTTCCATACTTAAAGGGATAGTTAAATCGAAAATTTACTCACCCTCAAGACATTAGGTGAATGTGACTTTCTTCTTTCAGACAAATATATTTGGAGTTATATAAAAAAAATATCCTTCCAAGCTTTACAATGGCAGTGAATGGGGGCAGAGATCTTAAAGTCCAAAAAAATGCATTCATCCATCATAAAAAAGTGCTCCACAAAGCTCCGTCATGTGATTATTAGTGAGTAATTAGTAAATAATAATTCAAATTATTTTTGACTTTAGAAGACATATATCACAGCATCCAAATGAGCTACTGTTATGGTACTTTTATGGTGTTTTTTGTCAATTGTGGTGCTTGATCACTATTGACTTCTCACCATTGACTTTTATTACGTGAAAAAGAGCAGAGTGAACATTCTGCAAAACATCTTCTTTTGAAGTCACATGAAAGAAGGAATGTCATACAGGTTTGGAACAAATTGAGAGTACAGAATTAAATTAACTATTCCTTTTAAACGCTGTTTTTCTGTATGAGCAAGAGCAACACTTCTTTCTGCCAAAAATGAGGGAGAGAGTTTGTTCAGGAAAATTTACTAACCTCGTATAAAAACAAACCATCCCAGTTAAAGGCACAACAGAGCATTGTAATAAATATGGACATGAAATATACACAGTCCAATTAATTCAGCAACTTGCCCTACTCTGAGAAATAAATCTTAGAGTCCATTATTTAGAAGGAGAGAAGCATGATGAGAACAACCAAAAGAACCAAAAGACCTCTACTACAAGTCACGTTGACAGGAAGGAAGATAGCCATAGAAACAAAACAATACACATAAATGCCCACAAATGCTGATATTTCGCTGACTTCATCCAGACTTCTTCCACATTAAATATATTAAAGTGTCAGGAGAAATGAAACAAAGAAGAACAAAGCAGTAACACAAAAAGGATGTAGCCTAAAATATATATGGTCTAGATTAGGGGGTAGACACGATTAACCGATAGAGCTTTTGGACTGTCCTCTCTATCGCGGTTACACACTCACGTGATGTTTCTGTGGTACATGGTCATGAAAATGTATCATTTGCACTTGTTTTTAAGCATTTCTCTTTAAAAACAACCCTTTTTAAGCCGCTGAAACACAATCAGCAGCTCATTTTTCAAAAACTGAGTGCTGTCAGAGAGATGCATGCATGTTAAGCCAGTGCTCATAAAGTATTGAGTTATTTTTGCCACTTTATAGGCCAAAATTCACATCTTTGCAAGTATCCTCGTAAACACAGTAATTTCGGTCTTAAGTGAAAGCAAACAGCTGAGAAAGAAAACATGTGTATAACAGTATACTGGATCCAGGCAGCTCTTAAAGTGACAGCAGTCTAATATTCCTGCTGTCTGTAAATCATGTTAATCAAACAACAAAAGAGAGAAAATCTCTCACTGCTTGACTACATCACTTTGTAACTGTAATAAGAAAAATTACATATATTTTGTTATATTTTTAGTGCTTTTATACATTTGATTACTTCATACAATTTATGTCACATTTTATGTTATGTCAATTTATGTCACAAAATGACTAAATGTAATGTAAATTTATTTGTTTGTTCTACTGTAGTTTTTTTGTCCTATTGCTTGTAATTAGTTTCTTATTCTTATTTACTCACTGGTATCAAAAATGTTAATATCATAAAGATGTTATTTCAAGAAAAAAATAACTAGCCCATATCGTGACATATATCGCTACCATGAAATAAAATTAATCATATTGTGATATAATATTTTGCCCACTTCTAGTCTGGATTATCATCTAGATAGGGTCCTGATATCAAAATTACAAGAAAATGAAATCAAAATCTTGAGAAAACAAGATTATGTTGAAATCATAAGAAAATTTGGTTCTTATGATTAGTTCTTATTGGTTCACAAATTAACTTTAAAGTCCATGTGGAAAATATGAAGACGATTTACTTGCACAGCCAAAGGTTAAAATTGACAAACTGAACAGAATCTGTGTCTGTTTGAGTGTGTTCAGTATCATTAGTCTAAATCCTGATTAAAAGGTCAGTCTATGTGAGCTAACACAGGCAGTGACTCAGGCCTGTGTAAATGCCTGTGTGTGAGCTGATGTGTGTGTGTGTGTTTGCATACCATCTGCCATTGCATATCTGATCAAGTTAGACAAACCCCCCAGAGTCGCTCTCATGACATCTATAAATACCTTGGTCTCTAAAATACCCTAAACCAATATATAACCAAGATGATTTCTTAGATTGAAAAGAAAAAGTCAGAAAAAGTCACAACCAAAGCTCAGAAATGACTATATAATGCATTTAGTGCAGATTAATCTGTGAGAAGACCATGTAAGCATCAAACTTCCTGTGCAGGTAACAATAGCAACTAACTCAACCGCTGTAATTGCCACGCCTACCACTAACCTCTGGTTGCCATGACAACGCGGCGCTTGTGAAAGGTGCATTAGGCCTAGAGGCTATGAGCCGGTCACACTTACTAACAGAGAAAACAACACACTGAAGAAAACATGAACGCTTACAGGCAGTTTCTTTCTTTGTTGGGATGTGCATGAAAATAAATGACATGTTATCATGTTTTAATGAATCTGCTCAGATTACCTGCGTTTTATATCCATTAGTACACAGTATGGAATCTGCTTTTCACATTTTTACGCTAATGCACGGAGATAGAGTGACATAATAAGGGGTTCGCTGGAATAATTTTGGACTGTTATGAGTGAAGAGGAGGATTGAGGGGAATAATTTTCCATCTGTGGCGAAATAGCACTTGGATCATGGGGTCAGTCAGTAATGGTTGCAGCATTCAAAAAAAAAAGCATTCAACAGCTCCAACTTGCTGAAATTGAACATTCTAGAATTTACACATACATTTGTACTTTTGTATGAGTTTGTGCATATGTATATGTATGTATATGTATGTTTATACAACAGTTCGTTCTGGTTCTCAAATCTGGTTCTCAAATCTCTGGTTGAGAACCATGAGATATTGTACCGGTATCGCTTCAGGAACGCTCTTTCACATTTTGTATCACTCCACTTGTTCTAGCCAGGTCTATGTTTTGTTAATCTAGTGTTATGGCGGACGCTTAAATCCACTATAATTTTATAAATTATACTGTTTTGTGTTACAGAATTCAGTTTTAAGAGTTTTTTAAGCGAGAATGTGCTTGCTTACAGCCGAATCACAGCCGTGACGATATACAGCCATATCTCACTTCTACTCGTGTGATATTGCTCATATATACATTATTAGCATAGAGACCAGTTAACTAGTTGCTTATTAGCATGCTTAATAATAACATATTGGCTGTTTATTAGTAGTTATAAAGCACATATTAATTGCCTTATTCTGCATGATCATATTTTAGATCCCGTAACCCTACCCCATACCTAAATGTAACAACTACCTTACTAACCACTGAGGCAAAAGTTGTAGATATTAATTAGTTATTGAGAATTGGTCCCCAAACTAAAGTGTAACCATGTAACTACAAGGCAGCCTTTGTGATTTTGATAATCACGCTAAACCATATCATGTTCTCAGGCATTGTTAGAATTCATATAAAAAGTTACCGGTCAACTGGCGAGTACACACACACACACACACACACTGTATTGTGTGTGTGTTTACGTCCATGAAGGCATTCATGCATACAAGCCCATTCAGACAAGCTTTATAAAACACACATAAAAAAGGCTGGAACATCTCTAAAGTGCACTACACACACGTTCTGTGTCTGCTGAAAAAAAAATACAGAGAACATGGCAGTACGAAGGTTAAGTGTTTAAACTCACTGAACCCTAGACCAGACAGACAGACGCACTTACATAGACATATTGTACACAGTATGAACAGCTTGAAGTGCTCTGTGAAGTGATTACATTAAAGCACCAGAGGAACAAGAGGACAGATGTGTCATTCACTCTTTTACTGGGTTCCAAGAGCCTCACGGTAATGCATTCCCTGTAATCAACACACAAACACATGAAATAATGCCAAAATGGGGAAATTATTAGCCTATTATTTTAAATCATCAATGATTAACGACTATCTAGCTGAGCAAAGTTATTCATAGCATTGTATGTTGACTTATTGATTCCGCTGCGCTGTTCCCAGTTCCTCTGAAACGCTTTAAAGGCAACGTTCACAATAACGCAACATGTGCAGGGCTCTCTTGGGCCCCATTAAGACTAAGGCTAAAGTGGCTGTAATGGGGATGTTCATTCATTCATTTAATTTTTCAAGCAAATGGATTGTTTTCTTGGGACTAGGTGGATAGCAACATCTCAGCGCTTGAAGCTGGGTGGATGCAAATATCTGTGATATATTCACTCCTTTTCTGTTTCATATTATATCACCATTAATAAACACAAACTAGTTGCAGATGATCATCGCAGACTTCGTACATTCATCTGTACACAGTAAAGTAAACTACACTTGTTACAGTATGTCTTTGTATGTTTTGCATATTACTAAACAAAACATAGATTAAAAATAATTAAATATATATACAGTATACACATTTCTGCAGCTTTGTCCATTTTTTTCAATAACTACTAAAGTCAGATTACAAGTCAGAGTGCACTAAACAACTGCAACGGGGTAACCGTAGCAACGGTACTCTAGCACTTTCTGTTAGGATCAATACTGGCCAGTGAATCGACAAAAGTGCAAATATTGTTATTATTTGCAGACTTTTCCTAGTTTTTAAATATCAAAAATATATCAAAAACCTTTAGCGGTTAGTTTAAAATGTCTTTATTATGACGCTTAACTAGGGGCACCAAAATATAAAAGAAAAGTCAAAAGAAAAAGAAAAAACAAGTCACTGAATAATTCACACACTAATACTTACTTGCAAAACATTAATTACTAATATAGCATAATAATAAAATATTTACTAATAATTATCAATTAATAAAATTAATAAGAAAATAATACATAAATAAATAATAATAAAATATTCAAATCAAAATCTTGTGTTGTGTTGCGTTGTGTTTTTTGTTTTGTTTTGTTTTTCAGTTAAACAAGGTTTTAAATTGCTGAAGTTTTAGGCACCAGGACAAGACTGTAATTTAGTTCTGTAAACAAAGAATCAATAAAATATGGTTGTCTGAGATAAGATTGTGCTAATGACAGATATTAGTTTAAAAAAACGTTAGAATAATTCAGGTTTGGTTTTAAATTTAAATTTTCTTAAAATGTTTTAGGCATCGGGACAAGACTATAATTTAGCTCTGTAAACAAAGAAAACGTCAATGAATGTGGCTGAGTATCTTGGACTTTGAAAGCAAACTGTTGTCTGTCTGACAGGAAGGGCCTCAGCCAAATGAGAAGCATATCAGTGACATTTATGAGACCCGTGATACTGTTTATTGGGATGCTAAGGCTGACTGTGCCAAAAGCTGTGCTTTAATAGCCAAATTATCTTCATTAGCTCTAAATTTAAACCTTGATAGTGTTCTGGAAGAAGAGTGTCAGATGTTTAGCAATACTGGTATGCGGTGCATGTCTCTGTGCATTTGTGTCTGCTGATCTATTAACAGGTCCTTTGTGAAGCTTATTTTGAACCTCACACACTTTTTGGCTGCACAAGATCATGTTCCTGTGTGTTAGGGTCTAGTGTGTGTGTATGAGAGGGAAAACTGACGTCTATGGTATCATGTGTGTGTGTGTGTGTGTTACAGTTTCACCGTCTAGTCTATTTTAACCCATCACTGACCTCTCATCAGATCAGTCTATAGAAACATATTCTATCACACCTGTTAACTTTTAAATGAATTCAAGACAACTTGAGGATTTCACAGTTTTCCACATAAACAGCGTTTCACTCCAGAGCAACTGTACTGAACTATGGACAGCTTTCGCAAGACTGTACTGTACTATATATATATATACACAACTCTACACACATACACTTCTAACAAATGCAGACAAACTGCCCAAAAGCCCAATTTTCCCTGAGAAAACTCAGTGCACTTTCAAACTTCAAGAACATACAAAAGACGTTAAAAATAGAGAAGTGAGCTAGGCAGAAAATGAGGGAAGAAAGTGAAATGGAAATTGCGCTGTCTGGACATGCGAGGCCTGAAGTCTGCAGGAATGAGAGGAATGAGAGCTGTTAAGATGAAATGATCAATAAGTAACTTCATAACTACTGGTTGCCATAGAAAAGTCTATAAAGCGTGCCGGAGACAGGGACTGAAAAAGAAACTGACATACTGACACACACACATATGGCTGCCCACTTTTATGTTCCAGGCCTTGATTTTTATTTAATCTAACAGATTTCATCATTTATTTTGCTACTTTTTAAGCAACTTTTCCCAGACTTTTTTATCTTAAACTCTGAAGAGTCTTTAAAAATTGTATAAATAATAACATAGATGAGCATGAATAATTACAAGAGCATGTCTGATATAAAATGAGACCTGTAACAAAACAAAAATTAAAAACAAGGTTCAAATTCAGAAAATATATGTATCATTTATTTAGTTACTGTGCGTAATTTAATTACACTGTAAATTATGCAAGAAACATAAAAATAAATAATAAATATGTATTTAGCATACATAAAATGTTAGATTTTAAATTAGCAATAATGAGTCAGCCTTTTTATTGAAAAAATGTTTAAAATGCCATTACACAATCCTATCTAACACAATATGTGATTTAAAACGTGTTGACAATGATGCATTATTTTACACTATTGAACATGATTTGCAGGCGAAATTTATTGTTATAAACTAGTGAGAATTTGAGAGTTGTCTACCAAAAGTTCACAGGGCCAAAAGTGCCCAAAGTTTAAAAAACAGACACAGACAACCGCAGAGGCTAAACCCATCCAATCGCTTCACCTAAATTTTTCATAATCTCTCCAGAATAACTAAAAGAAGCAGAACAGTTTCAGCAAACACATCCTCCACTTTAACTTTGTCTTCCACATCCTCCTTCAACTTTGCTGTGTGAAAAACATGGTTTTCAGAGTGTGCTAAAAGAAAAAAAAACACTTACTACACATTTCATAAGACTGACAACCAACTTCCAGTTAAGAATAAAAAAGACGCATGGGATCCAATTAAAAAAACTGAAATTAAAGACAAAACAACTTGAGCATGTGAATTGCTTCCACTGAAGCTCAAATGCTCATCTCAAATAATGCTGGAGAAGGTTTGACACAATCTTGTGGAGTTCAACAAAAACTGCTGATTTGCATAATTGCTAGATCATCAAAAGCTGTGTGTTTTTCAGTATTACTGTCTGACATTGTATATTTTCTTACAGCTTCGTAAATTGTAAAAGAGGAACAAAGAAATCTGTATTTGAGGGTCCCTGACCACAAGAGAATCGTTTTAGTCAGCACACCGCTTCTGTTATCTCACATACAGTACAGTAGGATACACATTTGTACACTAAATATAGAGACACAGAGACTTCTTTAGATAACCTTACAATGCAAACATGGTGAAAAGATGCAAATAGATACTAAGTTATTAGATTTACATTACTGAGAAAAAGTGGTGAGTGGTGCCTGTGTAAAACTCACTTTCACTCTCAATAGAAGGTACAGAAGTTGTTATTCGGGCAGTACCTTTTCAAAGGGTACACTTTTGTACCTAAAGGGTCCACATTGGTATCTCAAGGGTACATATAAGTTCCTAAAAGGAAAAGGTACTGCCCCAGTGACAGTTTTATTTTTACCTTTTTTTTTCTGTGTGTAGAGTTGTTGCTAATCAGTTGTTGTGGCCCTCCGGGTGCTTTCTAAGTGTTTGCTTACTTGCCCAGGTCAAAAAAAAAGCACACAAGTATGATATTCTAGTCTCAAAATACGGCTGGAGCCCTTTCAAAGGTAAGTTAAAGGAATTCTGCCTGTTTGAAATTGGTTTGTAATTTGTCTGCGTGAAAATCAAAAGTCTGAGTGCTTAGTAATATAGTAGTACGACTCTCCTCAACAAGCAATGTGATTTGAGTTTTCATTTATGTTTGCAGCACAAATGCTGCAGGGTTAGATGCATTACCATTCGAAAGATGTTGAAGTAAATACATTTTAGAAGTACTTTTATCCAACAAAGCCACATTAAACTGATCAAAAATGACCTTAAAGACTTTTACATTGTGATAAAAGTTCTTTTTCAAAAACAGTAATTGCCATAATTCCACAAATTATGATCAACAATAATACTGAAGCTTACCTTAGTATATTTTGTTTAGGACTTAGCACGAAAATCTACAAAGAGTATCCTGCTGCAAACCACGCAAGCCTATTTTAACCTAGTAACCCAGCACCTCAGACCCAGCGTAACAACATTAGATCAGTGCGGAATGCTTGGAAGCTGCTTGTAAAACATCAGTAATTACAGGATCCGTTCACTCAAATGTGAGTTACAGACATTTGAGTTTGATGAGCTTCAGCATAATGAGGGAGAGCTCAG
>SCHK01444892.1:0-10695 GCA_004124795.1 Poropuntius huangchuchieni
AAGGGGGTGACCGAATACTTTTGGTAATATAGTGTATATCTGTGTGCCTGTAACCTATGCATTTTGCCACATGTTTGTATTTGTGTATGTATTTAAGTCTCCAGTACAACCAGCACTAAGGCAGTACAGACAGAGGACAGGACGTCCTCACTGGACTTCCCATCGCCGCCTCCAGCTCTTACCAACGAACTCCCACCTGACGACCAGACCGATGATTACCTCTCTCTTAAGGCACGTATAATCTGCTCAGTAGAGACCTTATAAATTACATGGCTTTTTGTATTTCATTTTCTGAATCTTATTTATTTATTAAACATAAGAGAACTCTAGTTCATGAAATTGTGATTAGCTTGTTTGTGATGACATTACTGTAATTAGACCAATGTTCTATATAGCTTTGTGAGCTATCTAGTGAGCTGCTTTGACAGCAGCTTGCAAATAGCACTCCATTTAGCAGATTTCAATGGATTTAGAATAGTGAGAATGAAAGTATGAGAAAAGAATATATTTATTTGTGTTTCATCTTTCATTTGTTGATAGTTATATTTGCAGTTATTCTTTTGTTAAAAGATTGATTTAGCTCGTTAGTGCTTAATTTACATCCTTCCTTTTCCCTGTTTTCCCATTCTGTTTTATCACCTATCGATCCTTTTAGTCAGCTCACATACTTGTGAATTTCCTTGTTAATTAATCTCTGAGTAATTTTTAATTATTGACTTTCAGGTTCAAAAGCCTACAGTGAATCACAGGGTAAAAAAGGTCGGCCTTGAATGTCTGTCCTTCTGTATCCCAGCATGCAGCACACAATAGAATAGAATGTAGTTCATATTCTGGCTCCCAAAGCAAATCTTCACATCTTTAATTCAGCATTGCATTGCTGCATGAAGTTCTAACCTCTTAACCTCTGCCAAATAGTATCAAAAGAAGAGCACTAGTAACCTGGCTGATTAGTTTTACAGCATGAGTGTCCATGATAAATAATTATAATTCTGAATTAAGAATGATCTCAGGTCAGGTTTCAAGAGCAGTTCTGGGAGACATACTTATTTTGTCTATGGCAAAGATATTTTATACAAGATTAAAAGTCTAAAATGAAAATTCTATCATCATTTACTTACCTTCAATGACTTCTTTTTCTGTGGAACACAAAAAGTAGTGATCGGGGATGGTCAAGCTCCAAAAATGACAAAAAATGACACCATAGGACATCATTAAATTAGACCATATTCTCTGCAACAGCTGCTTTTGAAATATTTTCAAATACGTTGCATCAGTTTTGACATCAGTGATGCCAAATGTCATTGGTTCTTGTGTGTCTTTAACTGATTGCGACCTGCCAAATTTAAACATCATGAAGATGAGAAAATGCTGACAATTTTCATTTTTGCGCAGACTAAAATAATATTTCATTGAGAAAACTTTGTGGAAATTATGAACTTTGTGTTTTATTCTATTCCAGTTCTTTGTTTGTCATCCATTTTCTTCTATAATATATCAGCAGGATCAACAAGGCAGAGAGCAGAGACTTAGAGAAGCAAAAGAATGGAAGATTCAAGAGTTTTGGAGGGAAAGGGAGAAAGAAAGAGACATAGAATCTGAGATGGAACTAACAAGGGAGAATGGGAGAGAAGAAGAGGCAATGCATGACAGAGAAAGAAAAATGGAGCAGCTGAAAGACAAGGAGAGGCAAAGACTGGGTCAACAGCACGACGCAAATGAGAAGAACTCAAAGGGAAACAGAGGTAAGAAAATTAACTGGTTATATATGCCATCCTGCTGTCTCAGTTAAAAACAAATGGACATTCATAAATGAATTATATAATTAACATAACAATTTGAGTAAATTAAATACTGTTAGCTAAAATATAGTTAAAATAGAATACCTAAAAAAGAAGCTCAAATAACTAAAGTTTTCAATAATGTACAGATGTATAGGATGGATGTTTGTCAAATATTTAGTGCACACGAGCATATATTTAATAAAAAAAATGATTATGAGAAAAAATTATGACATGAAAAAAAAAAGTAATATTGTAAAATATTACAATTTAAAATCTATTTTAGTATATTTTAGAATATAATTTATTCCTGTGATTGTAAAGCTGAATTTTCAGCAGCCATTACTCCAGTCTTCAGTGTCTCATGATCCTTCAGAAATCATAACATGCTAATTTGGTGCTCAAGGAACATTTCAGAACAGTTGCGCTGCTTCATATTTGTGTAGAAACAGTGATACATTTTTTCCAGGATTCTTTGATGAATAGAAATTGCAATAATAAAATTTAATATAAATACATTTTTGTAACAATGTAAAAGTCTTTACTGACCCTTTGATCAGTTGCATGCATCCTTGCTGAATAAAAATATTATTGGTACTGACCCCAAACATTTGAACGGTAGAGGACTTGTTCAAATGCATGTTTGTATCTACAGTAATTCTGTTTCTTTTAAATAGGCCTGGACAGAAAGGAGGAAGATTGGAGGATTGGCCTGTCTATGTCTCAGAAGGACGAAGAGAGCAGGAAGCAGCGTGAACTGGAAGAGGAACAACTTAAATCAAGAAATCTGGAGATCCAGGCCGTCAGTCAAGAGAGCGCAGAAGAGGAACGTCAGCGCAAAGAGCAGCTACTGTCTAAGATGCATGAGATCGACATGCAGACTCAAGGTCAGGACTCTGACTTTTTTTCCGACGACACAGGAAGTGTCCGCTCTCCTCCACGGTTGTCCGAGCAACGGAACCACAACGGTATTTTCAAATTCACAGAACCAGAAGAGAACACAAACACATTGGCGAGTGGGAGAAGAGCAGGTGGTCTCAGAACACATGGACCAAGTGAGGATCTTGATCTTGCTTTTGGCAGCTACGCCCCTTCTTTTGGTAAATCTGCCCCCCGTGCTGGTTTGAGTGCACGCAATGCAAATCAGCCACCTCGAGAACTAGATGAAGGGCTGGATCTGGGTGGCCTGGTCAAAGAAAGGAAGTCCAACCTCATGCAGCAGCTTTTTGGGGCTTCTGCCACACCACCTCCTTCAGATCCATCAAGCAGGATGGAGATCCTAAGCCCCCCTCTAACAAGCCAGTTCCCATCAGGACCAGTGGGTGGACGCAGGAGAGACACAGACACACCAAATGGACTAAACATCAGTTCTCTCCCCAACAATAGGAGCACTCTGCATGTCTCTGAGAGCCGACCCGCTGTCAGAGCCATTACGTCATTTGATGATGACATAGAAGAAGTCACACTCTGAATAGGGTGCTTTTATAGCAAATACGAAAGAATCAGTTTTTTGAAAACACAAGGAAAGAATCCAGAAACGTCTGATATTTTGTTATGAGCTCCCATATGAAGTAACCGCTGATTAAACAATGCTTAGTTTGCTAATATGCCTCTTTTTCTAACACTTCCAGCAAAATCACAGAGGAAGACTTTTTCAGTAATACTTTTTTCATGGTTAGGTTTGCAAAGGGTCCAATATTAACACTCGCTGCACACTAAAGGCTGTAAAAGCACGGAAGGGAGTGGAAAGTTCTGTGGATGATCTACTGACAATGCGCAAATTAAAAAACACAGACACATCCAGATCCATAATGACCAAAGTAATCTACCAAGAGCTGCGTAAAATTAACAACTATGGCTGCCATGTCAAATGCTTTTTTTGGACAGCAAACAGTGGTAAACTGACTACCGCAAACCTTAATAAATCATATTATATGATATATTTAAATACTCCCCTCCTATAAATTTAGCATCTGAAAGAGAGATTCCTACAAATGCATATACTTCATTAAAATCCTGCAAATCTGGCCCTAAATGTAAAAAATACCTTAACTTTCAAGGAACCACAGTGTAATAGATGGTTTAAGTCAAACTCTAAGGCCCGGTTTAATAGACAGGGCTTAACCTAAGCCAGGATTAGGCCATAGTTCAATTAGGACATTTAATTTAATGTAATTTTTATAAACATGCCTTAGGAAAAAGCAGTACTGGTGTGCATCTTAAGACAAAAGAAAGGCACTGACATGTTTTAAGGTCAATCAGTGTAAGTTTCTTTCAGTTGAAACAGCTCAGATTTACATTTTAGTCTAGGACTAGGCTTAAGCCTTGTCTGTGAAACCGGGTGTAAGAGTGATAATCTAACCCTTGCTGATGTAATCAATAAGAGTGATTCATATCAAGAATGTACGACCCGAAAAATAGGGAAAACATCCGTTGTGACTTGCACGTCATCTAAACAACTTATACCTCAGTGGAAAATTATGAAGTTTATCAGAGACACTTAAAGGGATTTAGGTACTTTTTTTTTTGTCAAAAATCTGACACATAGTGATCTTGATGATCAAGTTTTGTTTTGGTGGCTGAAAATTGTGGGGGGAAATCAGGTATTTTGTTTAATAAAAATAATTCCTACAACAGTTTCACTCCCTTGCATACCACATGGAAAGATGTTAATGTTGTATTTGGATTTTCTCACCATTTTAATAGAACGTGATAATTAGAGCTAGAGGGTGGTATGCATTAGCTGATAGTCTTGTGTAAGATTCAGTTCATGTGTTTGTCTGAAAGGAAGAGCTCTGCACTTTCAGTACTGAAATGAGTGTGACAGAGCTTTGCCTTCACAGAGAGCCACGCTGCGGCTCGGCTGACTCAGGCCTGGGCTATGTCTTCTCCCACACACCACTTTTTAGTCTCTCCCCCCTCTCATTTTAGATAAATGTTAATGTCAATTATGTGACAAAAGATAGTCTGGTTCATAAAATACAGTAAAGTTTGTAGTGTATAGATTAAACAATGAGACAGATACTCTAATTATATGTATACAGGACACCCAAAAATTACATCTATACAAGACACCAAAAATATGGACAGTTACAAATGTGTGAATTTCTTTGCATTAGATATATAAAATATCTAGCCAAATGACATTCTCAAATCTAAAAACCAGTCTTAATTTGAGATTTTGTTGTAGTAAAGCTTCTATTTCTAAAATGCTTGCTTGAAATTTTAACTTGTGCTGATAAATGTCTCTTGGTTTGATATTTTATTATTTAATACAGTGGTACAAGTGTACTCATTTTTGGGACCACTGCATTTTTTTTTTTTATGCGCACGGTATGATCATTTTTCTTTAACCATTTAGTAACCAGAAAACTCTTAAGTCATTTGACTTCCACTTGAATTCTCAGCTAATACAGTGTCTTTGTTTGTCTGCTTACACATAATGAGTTTTCATTTTTATAAATGCAGGGTTATCTGTGAGAATTTGTCAAGTGGTTGTGTTACATTTTTTTGTGTAATTAGAAGACATGTTTTGGTCTTTATAAACTATAGTAATTTGGTATTTATTAAAGCATTTCAGGGTTTCTCAAGTTGTGAAATACTAGAAATAATGTGATTGATGTTGCTTATTGCGACTTTTTAATAAGGGATGTCACAATTTATACATGGACTTGAAGCGAAGACTTTAACACGAATCAAATACTTAACTATGTTTTTTTTAAAGTACTTTTCATATCGTGGCCACCATTACTCAACTTTTTTAACAGAACAAAATCTGGCACTAATCTAGTATTCACTGGTGAATTTTATTGTTCTGTCAAAATTTGTTCATTGTGAAAGTAAATTCTATTATTTTATGATATTACATTGGCTTGAGGTTGATTTTGTGTGATTTTTGTTTGTTATCTGACTTTGTATTGTATAGTAGATTTTTAAATAGTGATCCTCGATGATCATTCAAATACAGTTTTTATGGTTAAAGTGTGTTTGTTACATCTTTCCACAAGCTTTTGAAAGAGAGATGTCATCAACATCATACACCCTGGAATACGCATAACCATTAGTCAGCACATGACATTGTGTATGGAGTGATCTCCAGAATCAGATCCATAGACGTGTGTGACCTAGAAATTTATGTTTGCTACATGAACATCCTCTGTCATTAACAGGAAACCTCTGATTGTCTTCTCTGGAGTGGCAGCAAGCTTCCAGAGGTACATGTGTGTTGTGAAGCATGGTAGAATGTTAACCATTGTCAAGTTACTATAGAATGTCATCCATTGTAAGGTCGTGGCAGAGATGTGGCCATTGTGGAGGGATGCTATTGTGAGCTTGTGGACGAATGGTTCTGTGCATTTATCCTCAAAATCACATGACTGTCATGTGTGAATCAGTTATATTAATAATGAGTCAATTATAGGTTTATAGTGTGAATCTTGTGAAACCTGTCAAGAAAATGTCACATTTCTGTATGTAGCATTTCACACATAAAGATGTTTTGCCATGTATCAGAGATGCTTGGGGCCACAGTTGGCCATGATAAATTTTGATTAAGCCCGCTATATCATAACAGGCAAAACAGGAGGAAAATAACATGCCATTGAAGCATATATTCAATTATAGTTTATATTTATTTTTTTGTTTTATTTTTGCATTATGTTAAAAATGTTAAAAAGCAATATTACTAAAATTGATTAAAATACCTTAAAATAAAAAATATATTTACATTTTTATTTTAATTATTTAATTTTATTATTATATAATTGGATTTAAGGCAAAATGGCCCTCAGATAGGTTTGATATTTGGCCCTTTTATATTATAAGTTCGGGCACATTTAGGCCTGTATAAATAATGAACCATGCCATGACGATATTTTTGCTACATATATATTGTTTTTTTTTTGTTTTTTTTTGGTCTTGTGTATTACAGTAATTTTAAGGTAATTTAAGGTTTAAGGTAATTTTCTCTTCTGATTTTGGGGTGAAATGGGACCTTGTCTGTGCCCTTTCTGTGCAGTTTATAACTTTAAGTTGTAATATTCCAGTTTCAGCATTAATTTCCTTAATTCATTCATGCTTATTTAACAGGAGTGACACTGAAGTAAAGGCACAAACTGAGGTAAGTAAATGTTATTTTAGTATAAGTGTAAATGTTATTCTGTTATTCGATACGTTGCAGAGTTACTTAGCGCATTAATGGACACCATTTCTCTTTTTCAGTGTACGCTTGCATTTTTTTTGAGGCCGCGCATACGTTTCCCATACAGCCGAGCGTGTGGTGTCAAACGTGGATTGGTGTGTCGTCGCTTTATCCCCCTCACGCGGACCTTTAAACCCATCCAATACAAGGCGCTCTCATTTGCATACAGAGAGCGCGTAACCAATGAGGGAGAGCTGCTGAAAAGCTTTCCTAAATTCGAACCAATGTCTGAGCGCGTAATATTAACATATTTGCCTCGCAGACCAATCGCGTTGAGGAATGGCGGTTAAGTGTGGACCGAACTGACCAATGGACAAAGACGAGGGTAGAGTCTGAGGTCTGCATAATATTAACATGTTATTACCAGAGGTGTTTTAGATATTGATCCTGTATTCGGTGGTAGTTAAACTCACTCCCCCACCTCACAGGTCCATACCTGCTTTTCTAATTTAATAAGACAAGTGACAGGAAATTTTGCAAAAATGCCCAAGAGGAAGGTAAGCCAGTTTATACTCTAAAATCCTCACATATCATTGATCTTCCCTGATTTTTTAAGAAATAGCGGCTCGCGTTTCAACGACGAGAACGTACGCAGCGTCGAGCAGGTAAGACGAGGATCAAGTTTTTAAAAGCGTTCTATCCTAATCCGCCGTTTGGATTATGGAATCCTGCAAAAGCAATGGAACGTTCGGTCATCTTTGCATTCGATCATCGTCACACTTGCTGATTTCCTCCATGATAGTTGGCGGTTTAATAACCCGATGCCTCTTTCGCAGTGAAGTCGCCACTTTGTGCGCACTTGTACTGAATGTCACTTTGCGGTGATGCTTCAGTCGCTCTCGGTTAGAATCAAAACCGAGCGCTCTGCTCTCGCCGAATGCGTCCGATACTCGCTCACCTCCATTTTAAGATGTTCGTTTTTAATAGCTCATTTTCGTCGATCGATAGAGGTCCTCATTATTTTTGTATAGCCATGTTTGAACCGACAGGCTCTTCCTCCACCCCCATTGCGGAGCGGCAGACCCGTATGTAACCGAGCGCTCTTTCAGTCACACTCAACTCTTTCTCGCCAATAAAGGCGATTGTGACGGTTAGACATAACAAAAGACGGTTCAACTGTGGACTTCGTTGAGAAAAAAGACAAACAAATAACAACACTAATATAATAGTATGTTTCATTTTTAAACATGCTCAAATGATGCTTTATTTATATTGATCCACCACAGTCCACCGAGCTTCACCATCCAACAGCAGCGGAAGGCGTCGAGTAATCCTTAGCATTGTGGTTGTTTTTTTTGTTTTGTTTTTTCCAGAAATTAAAAACCCATTGAGACTGCACTCCTGTTTTATCAGGCAGAGATATGTTCAAGATAGATGCACTGAAGCGTGAGTTTAACTCGGGGGAGTGTCTATTCAATTAGTGAGGCTAAACAAATAATGGACACTTTACAAGAATAGGCGCCAAAATAAAGTTTTCCACCAAAAAAAAAAAAACGATATTGAAAAATTAAATAATTTTTTTTATAAACTTCATGTAAACAAAATATAACTAGTCTAAATTAATTGACCCAATAAGATTTATAATTGTAAAGATATTATTAAAAATGAAAAAATATTTAAAGAAAAATAGTATTTAAACGTTTTCTGCATGGTGTAAATATTACCTTTTGGATGTCAACTTTTTTTTTTTAGTTTTTTTTTTTTTTGTTAGGTTGTATATTGCAATATTGCAGCTAAAATGTGGAACACAAATAAATAGTAAGGTTTTGGTCATTAAAATAACCTCATAAAATATTTCATCACAATGTATTGAATATCAACAGATTATGTCAAAATGACGTATGATTTAATGGTTGGATACAACTGAGAAGGTGTAGACCTTTATTAAATAATGTTTCATTTCATACAGTTGAGATTTGTGTTTCTAATTCTCTCATGTATACATACCTTGAGTATATTATGAAATGTAACAAATACAGATCCGTATTGGCAACCAGTTTATTTAAGAGTGTAGATGTGACATCTTAAATTGAGCCCAGAGCATTAGTAAACAAAACTGCAAACTACCAGAGCCAAATTACCAAACACACCATAGGCCTATGTAACATCTGTGACCAAAGCGTTGTATCTGATTATACCAGTGAAGTCTGACAGACAAAAGCTACTGCACATTGTATGTGAACTGAGATGAATTAGCATTATCTTTGCAAGTGTCAGTTTATCAGTTAAAAAGATAACCTGTTAGCATCTAAAGGGTGATAAATACTAAATCTCAGACGTCTTTTCAGAATCGTGTTTAATCTGTACCTGTCACATGAAATAAAAAAGTATTTGTGTGAAGAAATGTCTGTCTGTGTGTACAAATTTTGCACGTTTGTTTTGTCTGTACAGTCACCCGAGGGAGCAGAGGCCAAAGACGCCACCAAAGTTACAAAGCAGGAGGTAAACTACCATTCACATTCATTTCTTTTTCAAATGTAGAACTGTTAACAGTGCAGTTTAACCCTTGAAAACCAGTTTATGTACATATTTGTTTGACTTGCATTGCTGATACCAATTTTCCTTCTGGTGGTTTACTTTCTGCATGCTTTCAATGTTTTTTCTTCTCTTAGCCCACCCGGAGGTCAGAGCGTCTTTCCTCAGTAAGTGCCTTTTCTTTCTTTCCATATGCCCAGATGTCATTTGCATATCCCCTAGAATGGTTAAAAAGCTGTGGAAACCAGTTCTAGGAACGAGTTTGTCATAAACATGAGCAATATAGTGCTATCACATGCCCTCTAGGTATCCTCAACTACAAACACATTGATAGTGTCTATGTATTATTCAATGATACAGTTTAGATGTGTTTGCTTTAATTGAACTTGTACCTAACTACTTTATTATCATGTTATAAATAAATGTACCACTTATTGTGGCCTTTGTGTTATCGGTTATGAAATCCTTACACTGTTTTTAACTTCTTTCATCCTGTTGTCTTCTTTCAACCCGTAGAAACCAGCTGCTCCTAAACCTGAACCAAAAGCCAAAAAGCCAGCTGCCAAGGTAATAGCTCTCTTTTCTTATTTTCTGTCTCTATGTGACATTTTAGCATGTTTTTGCATGTGCTTTGCATTGTAGATATGTTCTTTCCTGAATATATGAAAGCATGTTGATGAAGTTTGTGTGTTGTATGGATGATATTAACTTTTTAGTAGCCAGTTTAGTAGAATTTCCATAGTAGAGAGAACTGGCGTAATCTAGTGCTGGCCCGTGTATTTTGGAGCAATTAAACTGGTTTGGGACAGAATCATTTAACTCGTTGTCCCATTTGTGTGTTTTTTTTTTGCACAGAAGCCATCCAATGACAAAGCGGTAAAGGAGAAGAAGGGCGGAGCCAAAGGAAAGAAAGAGGAGAAAGAATCTGCGCCCACTGCAAATGGAGAGACCAAGCCAGAGGAGGTGCGCTAACTCTTTTTGCTTGCTAATACCATTGTGTAGCATTTTCAGTAAGACCGTTTGGCCATTTGAAAAGATAGAGGGAATATCTATGTGGCCTTAATAGAGAAAGAGTGTGAAATTGCTCATAAAGACCACAAATTAAGTATGACCATAATGATATTTTACTCCTAAGCCTTATACATTACCGTTCAAAAGTTCGGTGATGGTAAGATATTTTGATATTTTTGAAAGTGTTCTTCAAGGCTGCATTTATTTGATCAAAAATACAGTAAAAACATA
>SCHK01444895.1:0-14446 GCA_004124795.1 Poropuntius huangchuchieni
GTCTCGTCTCGTCTCGTCTCGTCTCATGGGATAAGTGTCTTGTCACACCCCTATTTATATATATAAGTTATTTCATGGAATGTTGGAAGTGTTGCAGTATTGGTTTGATTATTTATTTACAGTATGTAATCCCATTTAACCTTTTCCACCTTCTAATCTTAACACATTGTAAAGTTGATTGTCATTACTGGCTTAAATGACATTTTAAATCATATAAAAATAGAAAACAGTTATTTTTAATTGTAATAACATTTCACAATATTACTGTTTTTACTGTACGTTTGATCAAATAAGTGCAGCCTTGTTTAGCATAAGCGGCGACTTAAAAAATAAAGAAAAGAAGAAAAAAATCCGTAGCGAGGAGAAAAGCTATCTATATTATTATTTAATATTGCAAAAGAGAGGTGTTTTCCTTATTGACCCTACTGTATTTTTCATAGTTTACAGTAAATATAGATCCATCACCTCCTACAGCAAACTGTATTTATGAATTGCTTACTTGCTGATTCATCTCATCGTTTCCCAGTCGTTTGCATTCTGATGCTTCGTCCCTGCTGCATTCTAAATAGCAATTTTCTTTCATCGTGCTCACCTCTGACATGTTCATAAAACATTCATGGTTTCCTCTTCACTCTTTGACGAAGTGAGTTATTTCAACTCGTCAGCACAACAGACCTAGCCCTCCTCCAGCTGTCCTTGAGAACGAGGAGAAAAGCACTGTTGCTAACTATTATGGATTCACGTCTAAAGTTGTGTACTTTTAATTTTAAGATGAAGGGCCGATTTTATTGGAGTGTGTGTGTGTTTTAAACATTTATAATTCTGAGATATTGGATTTCATAGCATGAAAAATGAAGCAAAAAGACCACAGGGTTTCAACCTGCGATTCGGCTATACTTTGAATCCTCTCTATGACAATATGTGAAATTGTATCATGAAAAACTCAAGGATGAATTTTGAATTTTTCCAGATCTCACTCATTATGAAACCGCAGGTGTTAGAAATTGGCAGCCTGTTGTATTGCCATTTTCTGACTGTAATGAGCAGAGTGGCAGAGACTCAGAGAGAGCACTTCCCACGTTACATAAGTCTCCAAATTTTCTGCGTACGTCTCTGTGCCTTTCATCCCAGCAGAAAAGACACAGGTGCACAATTCTTCTATAATAGACGTCTTCCATTGTAAAAAGATACAGATGACTCAATATGTTTCCCAGGAAGTGTAGATTTTAAAAGCCCAGTTCTGTGTGCCAAAAGCAATTGTTTTGATTAACATTTGAATTGCTTACAAAGACATGTGCACAACCAATTTGTTTCTTTTCTTTGAAAAAACCCAAGTTGATTTACAAATCACAAGTATGTTGGTCTGCTTGCTTCTTACAGTCTGTCACTCACTGTTTGTGACCAAATTTCCGCATTCACTTCAGCAATCACCTACGCAGGAACACTGCTGTGAGAGGAATCTCGAGTGTCCCATCAAGGCCAGAAGCAAACGAGAGGGCTGCATTTGATTGAACTCCGTGAAAGCTTTGTTTGATTAGTATGTAAATGGAAAAGTCAGTCGATTGTGTCACCTACATTATAGATGGAAATATGTGTGCTTGAGAACATTTACCGTAGTTCAGACCTTAGTCTTGGCATGATTGGCTGTTTTGCTCTTTTCATTTGTGTCTTACTTGTTTTGCAGGCAATGAAAGTGGTATCTAAGAAGAAGCTGATGAAACAGTATGGTTTTCCCCGTATGTATGGCATTTAAATTAAGTTCTAATTTGAAACCAGATGTATACAGATGTTATGCACAGCAGATGTTGTCCTGCGAGGCAGATGTTGAGGCGATCCTCTAATCCAGCTGAAGAATTCAGTATTTAAACGAAGCAGCAAACTTAGTTGCGTTCTTTCTCTTTGCAGGCCGCCCTCCTCCCCGAGGACCTAAAGCAGCTCAGGGGGAGCAGCCCAAGGTGCTTGGTCCTCTGGAGAGAGTTTACCAGGAGATAGCCATCCTGAAAAAACTGGACCACCTCAACATAGTTAAACTGGTTGAGGTAAGGATTGTGGCCATATTCCTTCATTCATGTAATCCACTGTTAGTAAACGTCTGATAATTAATCAAATTAATAATTTAATAGAAAACATAATAATCTGTTCTTCTACTTCTACTGTAAATGTTCTAACTAAAATACTTAATTATGAACAAATTAACTTATTTGCTTCAGAACTTTCTTTCTTTCTAAATTTATTGTTGTTTGATTAATGTACACCCACTTTTAGTAAATTTAGTTCACACCATATTTTCTGATGTAGTTTTTTGTCTGGGTCTCAGGAAAAGCCAGGTGTAAAAAAATAAAAATGCATTTAAATATAAATGTAATAATAAAATAATAAAAACACAGAGAGATGAAATTTGGAAGGAAGTGAACTCAATTACACTAACAGGTCAATAACCGAGGTATATTTCTGGCTAGTCGTGTATCATTATGCAATTTGTGCCAAAGAGGGGACAAAATAATAGCGACACTGAAAATCAGCTAGGAGTAAATCTGTTGAAGAGAAGCACCCTTAATGCTCCTGAGAATGGGATGTGGAGAGGAGTTGCGATCGATCACAGGATAAAGAAAAGGAAGCCAGAATGGAGGGATGCTGAAGGAGAAAAGTGCCTTTCCTTCTCTCCCCCAGTGGTTCCGTCTGAGTGCTCTTCAATCACAGCAGCACCCACGTACGTCAGCAAAATTAGAAAAGAGGGGTGAGAGAGTGCGTGTGAGATAGAAATGTAATCTGAGCATGAAAAATCTTTAAAGGAAACTTAGAAAGTGAGGCAGAGGAACCACCTACACTCCAATCACCAGGGCTCTCCTACTGTCAGTCCAAGTATAGTCTTAAGTTAGGAGTGTGCGGCCATTAGGAGCAATACAGAAATGGTGCTCTGCTGGCAGTGAAGGATGAAGCACCTGATGCTTATCGAATCTCATCAGTGGCACTGTGCCAGTAGCTTGACTGTTTTTTTTTTGTTGTTGTTGTTTTTTGTTGCTTTTCCAACAAGCTTGTCCAGAAACAGAGTGACATAAGCTTCAGCATTTTATTTTTTTCCATCATATTTACACACGCACAGCTTTATACTGTAGCTGAGCGAGCTAAGAACATTTCTTTTAAAATATTGTCTCTCAGAAAATGAAAGGAAGAAAATGCATAACAATAATTGAAAACAGATCAACTAAAGTCAGATTTGCTATATGGACCTGTATGCGTGTTACAGATTTTCCTAGACATAGAAACCTGGACATAGTGTCATACAGTGCCAGTAGCAGGTGGTGTTTTTAATAAAGTTTCTATTTCAGGTGCTGGATGATCCAGCGGAGGACAACCTTCACATGGGTATGTTCTTTTTAATATCATTTTAGCAGTAAAAGTTTAAAATATGTAATAGACTTAGCAAATGATGGTGTTTTTTACAGTAGCTGAAACACCCATTAGATGTATATAAGGTATGTGTGTGTGTGTGTGTGTGTGTGTATATATATATATATATATATATATGTATGTGTATATGTATATGTATGTATGAATGTAAAAATTCAAGAATGCATTCAAATTGATCAAAAGTGACAGTACAAACATTTGTTATAAAAGATTTCTATTTCAAATAAACAATGTTTTTTAAATTAAGCAGCACAACTGTTTTCTGCATATTAGATATTAGAATGACTTCTGATTTCAGGATCATGTGACACTGAAGATTGGAATAATGGCTGCTGAAAATTCAACATTGCCATCATAGGAATAATATACATTTTAAAATATATTAAAGAAAACAAAACATCTATTTTAAATTGTAGTAATATTTTGCAAAACTGCTGCTTTTTTGGTATCCCTTTTATACATCATCCATGCTTAACCCGTTCTTCTAAAGATGTGCTCATTGTTTGCGGTACCATTATTATTCGTCTATCACATCACTGCTCATTTGCATAAAATAAAACCCTTTTGACTTTTGCGAGATCAGTGTCACTCATATGATCTCAGATCACCAAATCTTATTGAAAATGAATGACCTCTGTGCACTTTGTCGCTGCAAAACTTTTGTCAGTATAAAGTTTACCGTTACAAACTTTACTTTTTAATGAAAAGCAGGCAGTGGCATGTTTCAGACAGATCAAACTGTGCAGCCTGTCTTCATAATGGGCTAAAGTGAGATTCTGTAGAATAAGCGTGTCATAAGTATGACAAATTTAGTTGTCTGCTCTGACTCATGCTGTAGGAATGAATATAAGGTGTTTGTGCTGATGGACTGCTACAAAATCCTAAATGACTTCACACCACTGTGCAATGGTGCGAATAAAAGCACACATCATGCTTATGTGTGAAAAAGAGCTGAGTGATTTGAGGATATGACATACTACTGTATGTGAGGACTGTGAACATTTCATAAAGTGCTCTGAGTAATGGATTTGTCAATAACAGAATGTCTTTTCACTCTGATTTTTCTTTAATGACTCTCTGATCTTTCCACAGTGTTTGAGCTGATGCAGAAGGGGTGAGTATTCTGTGTGTCCACTTAGACCTCTTTTGTGCATAATTGATGCTTTCGCCACGCTTTCTTCCATCCTCTATCGTTTCATTAATCACTTCTTTCCCATCTTCATCGACTGTCTTGTCTTGCATATCTGTCATCACTTAGATCTGACTCAGTTTCCCCTGTTTTTCTCCCTGGTTCCAAAGGGATTAATTAAGTACTTATGTTCTCACTTTCTCCCTCGGTCTCTTATTCACATCTTTTCTAAACCAGTTATTTAGTTTTTTGTTACTGAATAGACTAGCTGCATATCAAATAATGGCATTTTTAATCTTTTTATTATTCCTTCTGGTACTTGTAGTTTTTATTTATTCTGTTGCTTTCTCTGTGTTTCTAAATCCATAAAAAGCTCATTTAAAGGGCAGCAGTCTTCCAGTTTATTAAAAGACCTTATTTTTTTTTTCAAATGTGACATTTTACTTTGGTTGAATATGAGTTTTTGCCAAGTGGCCCGGCTTTGTTTTGGAGAGAAATGTTGTTTGTGGGCTTCTGCCTTGAAAAGAGCAGATTAGAACTTACTTTGCATAATTACAGAATGGTCTATTTTCACTAGACCTGGCTGAATATGTTTGGCCTTTCTGCTCAATCGTGATTCACTGCCTGTGGGTAATGAATGAAATGGCCTTTGAGGACCCTGTTTTGTGCTAAGTGGTTTTTGCGATTGGTTTTTATGTAAATCTCATAGTCACAGTTCATTTTGAAGGTTTCTATCCACTGTGTGTCTAGTCCTGTAGTTTCCCAGCATCCTTTGTTCTCTTGCACAACTTGCCCAGTGCTGCGTTATCTACTGTACGTATGTCTTGCAAACATTTGGATTTCTGCTGATTTAAATAGGTCACTAAAGGCTGGAATACATTACACAACTTATGCCTAGATTTTTGCACCGATTTACAGTCTGGAGAAATCTTTGTAGAAAAATTATGATGGCACAGACTCTGATGTTTTAGCTTTAGACTACAATTCCATTAAGTCAGATAATATCAAACCTGTTTGATATTTTGAGCTGATTTTAGAATACATATTTTCATTTGTCACACATCTCTTAGCAAAGACACAATAGTGTGTGATCCTTTGTCACTCTGTAACTATTTACAAAGTCGGCCAGTGTAGGATTCCTAGCGATTATAATGGATTATAATGGATTAAAATGGATTATAAATTATAAACCATAAATAAATAATTGTCTGTTGTTTTTCAGCAAAAGTGTGTACAGTTTACAGCTCACTTGATTCATTAAAAAAAGAATGCCACATAAAATAAAATGGGGAAATGAATTAATATATTTAAATTAATAATATATTAATTTAAAATGTGTTTTTTATTTTGACAAATAAATAAGCACATTTAACACTTAAATTTAACAATAAATAACAAATTGATGAATCATTTTAAATATTAAACATTTAAACATTTATTTTCCAGTTTTATAAAGCAAAATGCTTTTGTTTTTCCAGATAAAATCTATCGAAAATATAATTAAAAATATAAAACAAAAGTCATAATTTAAATATTAAATATCTAAATATTTTATAAAGGAATGTATCTTTTTTCTGCTGCAAATAAAATACATAGCTAAAAAATGTATGTAAAAATCTGAACTCAGAATTATTGTTATTGATTGTAATTAAAAAACTTTTATTTCATACTAAGTATAGTTAAAGCCTATTCATATTTTTACTGACATATTGCTTGAGACTTGCTGATTAGCCTAAAATGTGTTTCAGTGTCACTATTGATGAGGATTGTAAGATCTTTGAACAATATCAGTCTTTAAATACAAGATATGTAAAGTGTACATAAAGTATACTTGCAATAGTTCCACTTTAACACAATATAATATACTTCAGTATATATTTAGTTGGACTTCAGCACTACATACGCACAATTAAAGTGCATTAGGTACAAAATCAGTAGTTCCAGTTTAGCAGACGTTAAGTATACTAAAAGTTCAATTGCAGAATATTTTTATTCAGTACATAAATAGGTATGTGCATTTGTAATATACTTAGCTTGACATAAATGTATTTCAAATACTTTTTAGAATTTCATTTTTCACTAGGATGGTTTCATGTTAAAGCCACGTCAAGTGGACATTTCAGGCAGTATATTGTATCAAATGTTTTGATCTCTCAACCTATCATTTCATTCAGTATTTCTCTTCCTGAATTATTGTTGTCTCGGTTACTGTCTTTTATTAGTACTTTATCAGTTAACTTACAATAAAGCATCTCTATTGGTTGCCAGCCCTGTGATGGAGGTCCCCAGCGACAGTCCGTTCAGTGAGGACCAGGCCCGCCACTACTTCAGAGACATTGTTCTTGGCATCGAGTACTGTAAGTCATTTCCTTTATTTTAAAAACCATTTTCGAATTGCCAGGTCGACCTTACTGGGATCCATTTTTAGTTTTTAGGAGACCACCTTGCCATGGATTTTGTAACAGAGCATCTGAAGTTAAATAACTCCCAGTAGAAAAGAGTGAAGCAAACTCCTACTGATGAGCGCCTGACATTAATCATTACTTATGTAAAAATGTAAACCCAAGAGAGTTCTGTCTCAAGGAAAAGCTCTGTGTTTGTTGTTCTAACGCATCATGGCATCCTGTTAGGCTAATGAAGTGAGCGAATGTGGCAATGCGCTCATGTATTTGTGCGTGGGGGAGGTCATCGTTTCCTGATGAAAACAAGTCTGTGCTATTTCTAAAGGCCGTTCTGATCTTCTCTCATCTGTCAAAAGGAGATATTTGATTTTATGGTGAAACATTACAGTCATTACAGACTGGCGGTTAAAGGAATATTCTGTTAAGCTCAGTCGACAACATTTGTTGCATAACACCACAAAAATTAAAGTGATAGTTCACCCAAAAATGAAAGGTCTGTTATAATTTATTCACCCTTTTGTCTTTCCAGATCCGTATGACTTTCTTTCTTAAGTGGAACACAAAAGAAGATATTCTTAAGATTGTTGGTAACCAAACATTTTTAGTCCCCATGGCCTTCCATTATGTAGGCAAAAAACACCCAAAATATGTTCTTTTGTGTTCTGCAGAAGAATCAAAGAAAGGTGTGTGTCAGTAAATGACTGAATGTTTATTTTTAGGTGAACTATCCCTTTAATTTTCACTAAAAACAAAATCTGGGTTACAGTGAGGTACAGTATTTACAAAGGAACAAAATGTAAATAGTATGTGTGTTAACCTTATTTTAGTGTGAAATAACTTGAAAAATTTAAAGTTTTATATATATATATATATTTTATTTTATTTTATTTTATTTTTTTTTATTTTTTTTTTTTTTACAAAAAATTGATTTAAACAGCTTTACAGCTCAATACAAATTTTTAATTTTCTTTTAACTGGCTCTGTTCACTTCTATTGTAAGTGTCTTGATGACCTTCATTTTGCTGTTTTGAAAGACAAGTCTAAATAACTTTTTTATGGCGATCAACATATATGTCCACAGCTGAAATTGCATTGAGCCTTTAAACAAGATAATCGCTCAAACAAAGAATGAGCTAGGCTGAGTTGATTGCCAAGTGTCTATTCTGCTCATCGAGTGGAAACTCTGCTTTCATCAGTTCATTTGAATCTTACTAACCAGGCAACACTCGCTGTGGCAACTGTCTGGATGGCAACAGGCCATTTGCATGATTCTCCACAAATCAGTCTGTTAACAATGAACTCCTTTGTGTGTGTCGGTAATTTGTGGAATGTAATCAGAATATGTGACCATATTCCGTTCATTTCATTAGCACCACACTAGTTACCTCAGGGAGCCATGTCAATAGAATTAATTAATAGTAATCTAAAATGTGTGTGCGTTTTATGCTGCGTACTGTACACTGCTTGAGAGATGTCTTACTTGAACTGTGGTATACTCCATGTGTCACATTCACCTTGCTTGCTGACTTTGATGAAATAATTATATGCAATAACCTGCTAATACTTTGAACACATGTCTTTGTTGCTAAATGGCTTTTCTTTTTTTTCCATTACCATCTGAAAATGTCTGAAATGTGGCTCTTGTCACATATAACCAGTAATGGCAGATGACTGAAAGATGATAAGTGGCAGGCAGGTTATCTTTGATTGACCACTTGAGACAGGAAGGCACCTATTAACCAATCAAATTCATCGTCTGTGTGCACGGCCCAGGGTGACCTTCTTGAACCTGTCTCCGGTTCCTTAGTTAAGCCGAGAGCTGCTGTTGTCAGACACACTTGTACCTCCTTTTACTGGCTGTGCTCAACTTAGTAACGTTATTAAACTTTAATATTATTAAACATCCAAAAAGCAGATTAAAACTGGCATTTTGGACCAGATTAAGTACCTTGTACAGTATAAGCATGGATTTGTATTCCATATTTTGTTCATATTTTACATTTTATCAGATTTCCTGCTAGGCTAGGTGATCACAGTTAGTCACTGATGAAATATACAATGCAGTATTCTTGTGTTGCAATGAGAAAATTAATCCTCACAATTATGTGCTTTTGGGCAGTCAGTATTTTCCTGTAGAGCAATACATACCTGGAATACTACCTATAGAATTGAGAAATATTACATCTTTTGCTTCTGAATCGATAAAAGGGTGATATAAGATAATCAAACATGTCTTCATAATTGGAATGTTTGTTTGTTATGTATTTGTGGACTTTGGTTTTCAAGTCAAGTCAAGTCACCTTTATTTGTACAGTGCTTTTAACAATACAGATTGTGTCGAAGCAGCTTTACAGTACTGAATTGGAAAATAGTGTCAACGTTTTCATTTTCACCATCAACCTGCCAGGGACAGCAGATGAAAATTAGCCTGAATGGCTAAATCTGGCACATTTACATAATAGACTTGAGTGCTTATGTTAATTAATGTACATTGTCCCTTTTAAAGTAAAAATAAAGAATTACATCTCTTATGTTCTGTCTTTTTGCTCAGTGCACTATCAGAAGATCGTTCACAGAGATATCAAACCATCTAATTTATTACTTGGAGATGACGGTCACGTCAAGATCGCAGATTTTGGGGTCAGTAACCAGTTCGAGGGTAATGATGCCTTGCTCTCAAGCACTGCTGGTACTCCTGCCTTCATGGCCCCAGAGACGCTGTCGGACAACCGCAAGAGCTTTAGTGGAAAGGTAATGAGTGTATGGGGTGATTTTGCTGATCTGTGTTGTGATAGACCAATCATTCAGACTGATTAGGCTTTAAATATGGCTTAAAAAATGAAAATTCTGTCAGTAATGACTCGCCCTCATGTCGTTCCAAACCTGTAAGACCTTTGTTCATCTTCAGAACACAAATTAAGATGATTTTTGATGAAATCTGAGAGTTTTCTGACCCTCCCATAGATAGCAATGCAATTGAAATGTTCCTAGGTCCAGAAACCTTGAAAGTACATTGTTAAAATAGTCCTTGTGACGTCAGTGGTTTAACTGTAATTTTATGAAGCTATTTTTTGTGTGCTAAGAAAACAAAAATAACTTTATTCAACAATTTTTCACTTCCATGTCAGTCCATGAGGCATGCTTGTGGTGCTTCTGACACAGGAGCCGACGTTCTGAACCCGCATGCACTGCACCTTGTTTACAAGCAGAGGAATGCACACAAAAATTCTTCTCATAGCTTCATAAAATTGCGGTTGAACCACTGATGTCACGTGGACTATTTTAATGATGTCCTGACTACCTTTCTGGGCCTGGGAACGTTTCAGTTGCATTGCTGTCTATGGAGGGTCAGAAAGCTCTCGGATTTCATCAAAAATCATCTTAATTTGTGTTCTGAAGATGAACAAAGGTCTTACATGTTTGGAACGACACGAGGGCGAGTCATTTCTGACAGAATTTTCATTTTTTAAACCATATTTAAAGCCTAATCAGTCTAAATGATTGGTTTTTGGTTGAACTATCCCTTTAAATAAACACTTTGTTTTTGAATGGGACTTTGCTAATTCTCTCATGAATGTGTCATAGAGCTACACTGCTGTTCCAAAGTTTGGGGTTGAGAAGGTTTTTAAAAAGTCTTTTATTCCAACTAAGGCTGCATTTATTTTATCAAAATACATTTAAAACTTTAGACATTCTACTATCATTAAGTAACTTTGCAACTACATGTCAACTAGCAGTCATTAGAGTCTTAGTAGACTGTCTGCTTAATGTCTTCTAACACTTTATTTACTTTACATACTGACTATAAGAAACTTAGCAAGTAAATGTCAACTTATTCTGCTAACCCTAAACCTAACCTAACAGTCTAGTCTGAGAGTTAGTAGACATGTAGCTGCAAATTAATGAGAATTAGTTGACATGTAGTTGCAAAGTTATTTATAGTTAGTAGAATGTCTAAATAAAGTGTAAACTAAAATTCTTTGCTGTCACTTTTGATCAGTTTAATGTGTATTTGCTGAATAAAAATAATACTTTCTTTAAAAAACAAAATGTATGAACCCCTCGCTTTTGAACAGAATAAACATTTTGGGTGAACTGTCCCTTTAAGGAATTCTGTTCATCTCAATATCTCAAAAGTGTAGAACTCTGCTGCATCACTAAAGCAGAAGTTGTGTTTTATTTTTCAGGCGCTGGATGTGTGGGCTATGGGAGTGACCCTCTACTGTTTTGTGTATGGGAAGGTGAGTCTGCTCATGTGCTGATATGATCAGAGTGATAGCAGTAATTCTTCATTGTGGCATTATCTATCAGAATGATCAATGGATGGGGCAGTGTGCTACTGCAGTGACATTTGTGTGATTGATGATTTTGATCACTCATCCGTCTCCCTCCTCTCTCTCTCCTATTATGTTTTTCTTCCTTGTCCTCCAGTGCCCATTTATTGACGAGTACATACTGGCACTTCACAGTAAGATCAAGAGTAAGCCGGTGGAGTTCCCCGAGACGTAAGTCACCACTCACTGTTTACGATGCATCTGCTGTCTCTCAGGAACAGATACAGAGAGAGGAAATGTCAGAGATGTTTGAGTGTATGGCAATGTGAGCTAAATGCAGTATTGATGCATGTTGCTTTAGTATGGTATTTGTGTATGCTCCTGCAGGTCTGTTTGAATATGTTGATGAAGTCTGCCTTCTGTGTGTGGAAGGCCAGAGGCCATCCGGATGCATGTCATCTGGTGTTTGTGTTTGGACAAGTCATCAACTAATGAAAGAGCGTCTCTCTAACACACACTCTGTTCCCTAATGTCATGCCACAGTGTTCACAGTGACTGAACTAACTGTTCACAGTGTCATCATTTTGAATCATTGTGAATATCTACATGGCCACGGGTTTCCAGTGGAATCTACAGATAACGCCAATACACACTACATAAATACACAGTCACACAATATTGATGTTGTTAACATTTAACAATTTGAGAACAAAGAATAATAATTAAACCACCTACTCACCTTTGGTAGCGTGATTTATTGTAAAACATTTTTTTTTTCAGTTGGTCAGAACAAAACTGGCAGACATGTTACTTACTTTTTTAATGACATTTTCTGGCAAAACTTCTTATTTTGGACATACTTCCAAGACATATTATCTGTAAATCTTAGGTGCAGTGAATATCCATACTGGTGCATAACATAATTTCCACAAATAACTGCAATTGCAGGTTTCAAACAGAGATGGAAACAAAAAGGCAAAACTTTCGGACTGCAGCTTTAAAACTCTACTGTAACTCTGCTATAAATATGCTGTTACACTCTGCCTCTTCTCCGCTCACTTGTTTAGTTTTTTTAAAGCATAAACCTCACAAAATTTTAAGTCTATGCTTAAAAAAAAATATGGCGAATGGGGGAAAAGAGATATACAGTACAATATTCAACTGAGTTAGCCTAATTCAAGTGATAATATAAATCCATCTTGTTTTAAGGATGTTTAAATAGTTGTACTAGGAAGAAAGACAACAATACTCTGCCCTGCTGTACTGCTTGTGTACTTTTCTGTACAATACAATTTTATTTAACTGTTCTGTACATTGTTATAACAGCACTACAGATATCTGTCCGTCCTCCTCTTGTTACAGAAGCTGTGTGACAGACAGTGTGTTTGAAACAGTGTTTCATTGTCTGCAGTGTGTAAAAGCATGCTGTCATTGTTTAGATGTGCAGTCAGATGTTTTGGTTTTGTTTTACTACTTCAGCTATTTGCTCTGTGTTTCTGTGATATCTCAGGCCAGCTATCAGTGAGGGGCTGAAGAACCTGGTCTCACGAATGCTGGACAAAAACCCAGACGCCAGGATCACCATTCCTGAGATCAAAGTAAGTCTACATAAGACACAAAGAAGCACTTTAGAAATTGAGAAAGGCAAGTAATTCCTTTCACCATCTTCAGAGATCTGTATTGCAAAATACTGAGTTTCAAAGATTCACTTAAGAGTTCTTCTTTTCAAAATTAAAATGAATGTCCACATTTGACTTTTTGATTGGGATGGTAATATTAATTAATGTTTTTTTCCCTAAGAAGTCACCTACATTTTCCTTTATGCATACCAGAGAGAAAGAGTGCGACATCACTTAATATTGAAATTATAGTTAGTATCTCAAAAAGAAATGTCCAAAGAACATTCCCGAGATAATCTAATTAGTCTGCATTCTCAAAGCAGCAGTGTTTCTATCAAAGACCATTCCTGAGCCACATCCAGGGATAGTGTTAAAATATGAAACAGTATCTCTGATAGCTTCTGCACCGTCTAACAGACTTGGTGTTTGGACAGGAACACATCAACTAATCCCCATGGACAAAGATTTTGGTTCAGTTCTGGAAACTTCCATCTGCTGTCTCAGTGTGACAGAGAGTGTGAATAATTAGCACACACACACTCGGCCGTCAGAGACTCCTGCCTGCATGTCATTACCCAGAAAATGTTCCATTAAAGCAACGATCCCCAGAGCACACATTAATCAGAGCTGCACGGCCTACATTCACTCAACAGCTCTACTCTCTTATCCTTCTGACTAACTTTGTTTTTAGGACTAACATTTTATTTCTTTAATAATTTTATGGTTGGATGAGTGGATAGACGAATGGATATATGGAACAATTTGAATGGATGGATAAATGAAAGGATTGGTGGATGAGCAGATGAATGGAATCAAAAGACAGAAGTTTAGATGGATGGACCAATGAATGGACAAATGGATGGATGGATGGAAGGCTAGAATGATGGCTGGGTGGAGAAAACAATAGATGGATGAATAGAGGTTTGGATTGATCTATGGACATTATGGATGGATGGATGGATGGATGAACAGATGAATGAATGAACGGATGAATGAATGAATGAATGAATGAACGAAAGTGTGGATTAATGGTTTGATGCATTTATGGATAAATAAATAAATGAATTAAAGGATGGATAGAAGGTTGGATGCATGAATGAATGAAAGTGTGGATGAAAGATTTTATGCATTTATGGGGGAATAAATGAATAAAAGGATGGATAGAAAGTTAGATGAATGGAAAAATGGATGATCAAATGAATAGATGATGGATGGATGGAACAAAAGATGTGTTGACAGATCTACAGACAGGTGGATAGACAGACCAATGAATCGATGAATTAAAGGAAAGATGATGGATGTATGGACTGATCCATGGATGGATGATAAATGAGTGAATAAAAGCGTGGATGAAAGGTTTGGTGGATTTATGGTGAAATGAATGAATGAAGGATGGATAGAAAGTAAGATGAATGGACCAATTAATGAAAAATGGATGGTCAGATGGATATAGGATGGATGGATGGATGGATGGAAGAAAAGATGTGTGGATAGATACAGACAGATGGATAGATGGACCAATTTATAGATGAATGGAAGGATAGATGATGGCTGAATGGATGAAACAATTGATTCAATTCAATTCAATTCAATTCAATTCAAGTGTATTTA